>JALGBA010004009.1:600000-821376 GCA_023970755.1 Azemiops feae
ATTGAATTAATAAACAAAATAATAAAGAACATTAGATGCAATCCAGGGATCAAAATCTCTCCCTAGATCTGTTCTTGTATAAAAATTCATTTATGCATTTCCCTTTCTCTAGAATGTAGATTAAATATATGATTTCTCAGGATGATATCAACTGCTAATCCTGGTACAAGCTTCATATTTATAATCATCCTTTGTGTATTCACAACACAATTGAAAATTAACATTCTAAGATTTTAGATCAGCTTGATTATAATGCTCATGTGTTTCATAAGTTACTTCAATAGTAAGAAAAAAATCAGTATTAAGATGAGATTTTGCTTTCATGTCATATCTCACTGAGTCCATTTATCTGTCTGTCTTGCTCACATACCGAGACACCTACATATACGTTAGAAAGTCAGACCTTGCTCACATATTTTCAAGGTCTCTACTACACATCCTTTGAAACAAATAAAAAAATAAGAAAAGGTTTGGTGGATTACAGATGTATTTGTCTAGCAGACTTTTTTCCAAAGTAGGAAAACCCAGAGCTTCTAGAAGGTTTATTGCCAGGTAATGAAGAGGCAGGGAAAAACCCCTCTTTTCAATCCTCAATAACTGCTGTTGAAAGAATCTGGAAGCACAAAAGTTCTGTAGACAAATGCAACTCAGTTTCATTTTTCATCTATGTTTTTATGAACCCCAATTATCAGAAAAATACAATTTGTTGTAAATGCTCAGTTATAAATCACCCAAAGTCTCTTAGGTGAGATCGGCAGTTTAGAAATTTAATAAATAAATAAAAATAAATGAATTTCCCATTTAAAATCATTTACAGGTGAAGAGTAAGAATAGTTCCTTTTCTATTCTATCCCCAGTTTTTTTTAAATGCCCTAATATTACCACTCATACCATTCATTTTGTTGCTAGTAATTATTTTTTGCTTCTTTTTTATATGACATAATTGACCAAAACATTTTGCATTTTCTCCACCATTCTCTGTTGATCAGTTTAAATATACAAAATCAGATGAGTTTCAGGGAACAAAGGGAAGTACCATATTCTCTCTACTGGAGATGTTTGTCAGGTTCAAGAGCTCGGGAGCTAGGATAGAGTTCTAAAGTACTACAAGTTTATTTCATGCTACCTATATACAAGATCTGAACTACTAATAGTCAAGGAAAATTGGTTTCCAGATAAGATTCAACGGACTTCAAGGGAGGCTGAAGTTGGGTTACTTACAGGGATGTAGAGACTCCAAGCTTACGATGTGTTTGTGCTCAGCCTAGTCTCAGCTTATGTTAGTGTTTTCCTGTATTTGGGGCTAGCATTGCTAAGACAATTATAAAGTGGGCTAGATCTCTGGTCTGTTTTGTTTACTCTTCCTCATATGTTCTTGCATAATGATCACTGAACAGATTTATCCTTACTAACAAACTTACTGTTTGTTAGTAAGAAGGCAGAATATAAACCAAAACAGGGAAATAAGGGCCATGCTTTTCTAATGACAAAGTGAACAGCCATATACCTTTTTAAAAATGTACTGGGCTTATAGGTCACTCCAATCATTAATGACTCTCAGCATCATTTTGGAAAGGGTTTATTTCATTCCACCTGTTTCCATCTGCCCAATAAGAAAAGAAATCTGAAAAAATAAACTGCTGCTGCAGAAATATTCTATATTTTTATATTTTTGTTCACCCCTGTATTGTTAATAGTATAATGGTATAACAGAAGATTTCTGTGCCAGAAGGGGTGTTTGAGATGATCTGAAAGATCCCTTCCAGCCCATAGATTTTATATTTCTATGAGAAAACCAAGGAAATGTCTTCCTTGGATTTAAGGAGGAAATAATAAACTATGTATGCCTTCAAAGATAACATTAGGGAAAATCTGAACCTCTTAATCTATTGAAATTTATTTCTTTATTTATAAAATAATACATAATCAGCAAACAATACAAGTGTTTTACTTACATAAGTAAATATACTCAGATACACTAGCTGTAGCCAATCTTCCTTCACCTATTTCCATCCTCCTCCGGGCCCCCCACCTCTGGGATCCTAGAAAAATATTTGTAAAGTTTATTTTATAGACAAAAGATTGGAAAAGCACCAAGGCCAGATGAAGTAATTCCTTATTGTTTGAAAACCTGTGCTGAATAACTGGTCCTTTTTAATAAATTACTGGAGATGTGTTCTGTCCTTTCTTGCTTCAAACACTTTACCATCATCCTGGTTCCTAAAAAAATTCTATCAAGGAGTTGAATGACTACAGGCCAGTTGCTCTGACATCTGTAGTTATGAGGACCTCTGAGAAGTTAGTGCCCACCTGAAAATCAGCACAGATCCACTGTTTGACCTCTAGCAGTTTGCCTACCAAGCAAATAGTTTGGCAGATGATGCAATCGATATGATATTACACTACATCTTGCAACATCTTGAAACCCCAAAACCTCAGTGCATGGTTTTTTTTTTGTAGACTTCAGCTTAGCATTCAATACAATCATATCAGAAGTAGAATCCTTCAGGTTTTGGGGCTCTATAATCTCCCAGAACTTGAAAAGGACACTTAATATTAGAACCATAATTAAAAAGACACAACAAAGAATGTTATCCCTGCATCAACTCAGGAAATTTAGACTGTCCCAGGAACTGTTGATATAGTTTTACAGAGGAATTATTGAGTGTCATTTGTACTTCTATAACTGTCTGGTTTGGTATCGCAACCAAATGACAGATACAGACTGCAGAAAGAACAATTGTAACAATTGCAACAAGCCTGCCTTCCATAGACTATCTGTATATTGCATGGGTCAGAAGGAGAGCTGAGAATATATCTGCAGACCCCTCACATCCTAGACATAAACTGTTTCAACTCCTTCCCTTAGTATGCCACTATATGGCATTGCGTGTCAAAACAGCTAGACACAGGGACATGTTTTCCCTCGCGCCTACTCTACTAATTCTAATTCTAATTCATTCTAATTCTATAAATTTATGTTGAAATGAATAGGATCTATTTTTTCAAAGTTTTGTTATGAAAGATGATTTAGTAGGACAAATGTCTTTCATCTCACGAGCTACATCAATTATTTATTGCAACTTATCTTTATAGTAACTTCTGAAAATGCAAGGTATTTACATAGTAATTTGATATTAGGATGAACTGAATACTCATATTTTTGATTTGCTTAGCCAGAAAGCATGGATTCTATAATAATATTTATGAACAATGAAAGGATTAAAGATACATCTGAAGAGTTATTTCACTTTCATGCTGCATTTATCACTCCTAAAATGATAAGTCAGTGTATTCAAGGTAGAATGATTATGCTGTTTGTTTACTTCTGCATGCATCATGACTTTGAGTTACATCCATGTTCATTTGAATAAATAAGGTTTTTTTTTCTTTTTGCACTATGGATGCTGAAGAAGAAAATTTACTTGGACTTCAGTAAGGCATTTGATAAAGTAGATCACAACCTACTACTTGATAAAATAGAAAAATGTGGGTTAGACAGCATCACCACCAGATGGATTCGTAGCTGGCTGACCGGCCGTACTCAGCGTGTGGTCCTCAATGGAACCGCATCTACATGGAGGGAAGTGTGCAGTGGGGTGCCCCAGGGCTCTGTCCTGGGGCCAGTGCTCTTCAACATCTTCATCAACGATTTGGACGAGGGGATAGATGGGGAACTCATCAAATTTGCGGATGACACCAAGCTGGCAGGAATAGCCAACACTCCAGAAGACAGGCTTAAGATACAGGAGGACCTGGACAGACTTGAAGATTGGGCGCTATCTAACAGAATGAAATTCAATGGTGAAAAAAGTAAGGTTCTACATTTAGGCAAGAAAAACCAAATGTACAGGTATAGTATAGGGGGTACCTTGCTCAATAGTAGTAACTGTGAGAGGGATCTCGGAGCCTAGTGGACAATCACTTAAATATGAGCCAGCAGTGTGCTGCAGCTGCCAAAAAAGCCAACACAGTGCTGTGCTGCATTAACAGAGGGATAGAATCAAGATCAGTGAAGTATTAATACCACTTACAATGCCTTGGTAAGGCCACACTTGAATACTGCATCCAGTTTTGGTCATCACGATGTAAAAAAGATGTTGAGACTCTAGAAAGAGTGCAGAGAAGGGCAACAAAGATGATTAGGGGACTGGAGGCAAAGCATATCCAAGAACGTTTGCTGGAATTGGGTATGTCTAGTTTAATGAAAAGAAGGACTAGGGGTGACATGATAGCAGTATTCCAATATCTCAGGGGCTGCCACAAAGAAGAGGGAGTCAAGCTATTCTCCAAGGCCTGAGGTCAGGACAGAAGTAATGGATGGAAACTAGTCAAGGAAAGAAGCAACTGGAACGAGAGAAATTCCTGACAGTTAGAACAATAACCAGTGGAACAACACCTCCAGAAGTGTGAATGCTCCAACACTGGAAGTTTTTAAGAAGAGACTGGACAGCCATTTGTCTGAAATGGTATAGGGTTTCCTGCCTGAGCAGGGGGTTGGACTCGATGACCTCCAAGGTCCCTTCCAACTTTATTATTATTATTATTAAATTCTTGATCTTGATAATTCATGACTCTTACATTGTTATACACCAGTTTCTCCAGCTTGATGTCCTCTAGATGTGTCATGCTATTACAATATTTAAATCATTACATGGCCATTTGGGGACACTAATCTGGAAATTATCTGAAATTGTGATTTTTTCACTAGTAGCTTTGCCTGCTTTCAATTTACTGTTTAAAATGTATTGAATTTTCTAGTAATATGTTTTGGGTTCTGACCTTGATCTAACTGTACTGGTTCAGAGGATTCTGCTGAGAAGGAACATCATGTAGTAAATCACAGCTGTTACTGTGGAAGCAGCTGTGGCTTTGCCAGACTTCTCTGATGCACAGGTTACTACCCCAATACAATCCTTATCATTATCATCTCATGGAAACCACCAGCTGCTAAGTTGGCAATTGTTTTTAAGAGACATAAGCTACAGATTGACATTTCATAAGAAAATACAGTGCATTTTACAATATGAACTCAGGCATTGTATCATATAAGGCTAATAACAATATACAACCTTAGCTAAAAACAGCTTATCAGACAAAAAAAGGAAATCAAATCAGCAAACCTGTATAAGGTCTCGGAAAGCATTTGTATGTTGCTGAAACAACAGTTCTTCCCAAGTGACTTTTAATCAACACCTTCAACTATAACTGACAAAGGTATTGATCATTAGCAATCCCACACAGAATTGATCCAGCTCTTCCAATAAATTCCACTGCTTTCAATACAACTTTATTGGAATCCTTGGGCTTGACTAGGGCAGGTGATGGCCAATTTACTATATTCCATAAACACATTTGTTAAATGGAAAAACTACCAAAATGAGTTAGAGAAGTATTGATCTTAGGATGACATTACAGGTAGTCCTCGACTTAATGACCACAATTGAGCCCAAAGTTTCTGTTGCTAGAAGCCAGTAGTTAAATGAGTTTTGCCCCATTTTATGACCTTTCTTGCCACAGTTGTTACGTGAGGGACTGCAGTTATTAAGTTAGTAACAGTTGTTAAGTAAATCTAGCTTCCCCATTGACTTTGCGTGACAGAAGATTGCAAAAGGGGATCACATGAACACTGCAGTCGTTATAAATGTGAATCAGTTGCCAAGCATCTGAATTTTGATCATGTGATCATGTGGATGCTGCAATGGTTGTAGGGGTGAAAAATAGTCATAAGTCATTTTTTTCAGTGATGTTGTAATTTGGAATGGTCACTAAATGAATGGTTGTAAGCCAGTTTTGCTGGCTGAGGAATTCTGGTAGTTGAAGTCCACAAATCTTAAAGTTGCCAAGGTTGAGGACCCCTGGGATATAGGATTGCAGAGATAGTCCTTTAACAGTATGCATCACTTTCTTCACCCCCTCCAAACACAGTATGACAAAGCTTCCAAACTTTCCCAGCTTAATGTATGTAAAAGAAAGAAGAGCATATATTGACAATTTCAGCAAATCAAATGGGCAGGAAAGAACAGTATGATGAAAAGCTCTTATGGTATAGAAATAAAAAGCAAACTTGGGAACAATTGTGCCAATTTTGTGAACTGTAACAAATGCTTCCGTTGATGCTGCTGCTGATACAAAATCCTGTACTCCTCCACAAAACTGCTTTCTATTTTGAGCGGTTGAAAAATAGGCACTACAACTGACTGCATTTTATTCTAGACACAAGTCTGGCACTGTCATCTGGCATGTTGATGGAGCTTTAAGAACAAAGAGTAGTTTGAACTTCTGCTAGCTCACGTCTTCCATTATTTTGCCCTAAAATAACATGCAGCTTCTGTGAGTTTCTGATACTACCCATACCAGAAAATTTGGGTTCCAACTTGATCACATTTCATCCATTTATTCCAAAGGTCTGATATGCCCTATATTCTGTACGAAAAGAGGACCACTAAATTCTTTAAATAAGCTTCATGCTTTGTATATAAGGAAATGCTGAACAGATGAGTCATATAGGCATTGGTGGACAATTTCTGTTCTTGTTCTTTCGGTTTGTATAAATCTTGTTAAAATTATCTCATCTTAAACAATTTTGTGGATAATTCCAGAAGTTACTGATCACAGGGTATGTGTATATACGTGCACATGTGCACATGTGTATGACCACACACTTCAGATATTCAAATTATTGATTGTTGCTTTCATAGAGTCAAATTATTCCTCTTCTCATGCATCCAGTCCTCATTAGTGAGGGGAGGCCAGTGTGATTTTAGAGTTAAAAAAACAAAGTTTATAAAATTGAGTAGAAAGAATACCATCAGACTTCAATGTGACATTTCCAGGGAATTTATGATGTTGACATGTCTGTATTTTTTTAAAAATAGCATCACATCTGAGTACTGTCTGCCACCTTCCAGTGTCCTTAGGGCTTGGAAATCAAGCCTCAAGTTAAGGTTTTTATAGGACACAAATTATTTAATCATGGTCAGAATTATTTAGGCAAAATATTTTGATATAAATAAAACCATTAAGTTTAAAACATGCATTAAGAACTATTATCTGACTGGCCTTTTTTATGCTGTCCCAGAAAACACATTTTTAGTTTTGTTTAAAAAAGATAACTATAAAGTTTTGACTTTCTACCTACATCAAATGAGAGATAGAGGAAACTTGGGATTATCAGAACACAAAGCTATGCTACTTATACATCACTCTGTGTCTCCCGCCCCTCACAAACAAACAAGACAATAGTATATATTTGAATATGTTTAAATACATGTATAGATGTAAGTACTCTCAATAATGTAATATAGTTTTATGGAATAAGAAAAAATATCTGTTTGTAAGCAATTGGAAGGTTCTTCCTTATAGACTTTTATGTTCAGGTCACAAGTGGACCAGAGAGTCTTTCTGATAATGCTCATCTTGAAGTTATGCGATAGTCTTTCCAAAAAAGGATTCTCCTATAAATTAGACCCTCTTAATATCTGTACAAAATAAGTTCAAGATGCCATTGCGCAAAGAGGCCAAACTATGGTCCAATGAACAAAAGATACTTGAATCCTGTATCTTTGGGGATGTACCATATCAAAGGCATCTAATAAAATTAGATGAACTGATTCCAATATCTGCTGTGATATCATTATACTAATCATTAGGTGCGTATTGTTAAATACTTATCTATATTTTTAAATCTGTGATGGGTGAATTATAGAGGGCAATGTTTTCTGTAGCTTCCTGACCAATATTATACTATGTTTTAGCATTCAATTGAACAAAAATACTGGTCTATAACTAGCCCTTTTTATTATATATTTCTCAGGCTCCAATATTTCTCTTATTAAATGATTAAGAAATATAATAGAAAAAATAATGATTGATTATATACTAGCAATATGTGCTAATAAGTCTGTAAAAGTTCTGTATTCTTCCATTAAAGCCTGTTGTGGTTCAAAGTCTTTCCCCAATTCCATGGATGATTGTCTCTGATTTCTTGTAATGTCAACGGTTGTACCAATTTATTTACTCTTCATGATTTCTCTTCTATTTTAGTATTTCTCAGGAAATTAAAATTTGCTATTCACTTACAGCAGAGGTCTCCAACCCCCAGGCCATGGCCTGCTATGGGATTGTGACCTGTTGGGAACTAGACCATCAAAGAAGCAGGCAAACTCGCAAAGCTTCATTTGCGCATGTATGGAATTTAGGTTTCGTGCGGGAAACCATTCCTGCCACCGAAACCACCAAAGCCACTACTGCCACCCCTCCACAGAACAAAAAAGATTGGAGACTCCTGACTTATAGGAATCTCTAGTTGATATACTTGAGTATAAAAATTATAAAAGGAGAACCTGTATAGTATAATAAGATTCTGGTTTATGCTGTACCAGCATGGTAGACTGTGGTCCACAACTATTAGCCTTTCAAGATAAACTAAACTACAAAACCAAAGCTATGAATGCTAATATTACTTTTATTATATGTTTATAGTAACAGAATCTTGTAAGTCTGAATGTACTTTCTCTCTTCTCTTTTTCCTCATGAGAACTAGGGCGTATCAAATCTGAGAAGTTTTCTCAAATTGCATTTCTGCTTTGGACTTAATTTTGTTTTATTTGATCATTGTCTTTATTCTGGCTCTGTTACATTTACAACTATTCAGAGTTAACATGGACCCTTCCCCCCCCCCCCCAAAAAAAAAAAAAGTTTACTCATCCTGGAAGTTATTACTACTGCATGCACTCCTCTGGTCACACGATCACATTTTAGATGCTTGGCAATCAGCTCTCATTTACGAGAGGTTGCAGCATTCCACAGTCACGTGAACAGGATTTGCAATTATTTTAGTTGGTTTTTGGAATTTTTTTTATTGTTTTTTGACAGAAAAAGCTCATTTGGGAGAATGAATTCACTTAATGACCATGTGATTCACTTACAGTGAGGGAAAAAATTATTTGATCCCCTGCTGATTTTGTACATTTGCCCACTGACAAAGAAATGGTCAGTCTATAATTTTAATGGTAGGTTATTTTAATAGTGAGAGACAGAATAACAACAACAACAACCCAGGAAAACACATTTCAAAAAAGTTATAAATTGATTTGCATTTTAATGAGTGAAATAAATATTTGAACCCTTCGCAAAACATGACTTAGCAAAACACAGAGGTCAGACGTTTCTTGTAGTTGGTCACCAGGTTTGAACACATCTCAGGAGGGATTTTGTCCCACTCCTTTTTGCAGATCCTCTCCAAGTCATTAAAGTTTCGAGGCTGACATTTGGCAGCTCGAACCTTCAGCTCCCTCCACAGATTTTCTATGGGATTAAAGTCTGGAGACTGGCTAGGCCACTCCAGGACCTTAATGTGCTTCTTCTTGAGCCACTCCTTTGTTGCCTTGGCCGTGTGTTTTGGGTCATTGTCATGATGGAATACTCATCCACGACCCATTTTCAAAGCCCTGGCTGAGGGAAGGAGGTTCTCACCCAAGATTTGATGGTACATGGCCCCGTCCATCATCCCTTTGATGCGCTGAAGTTGTCCTGTCCTCTTAGCAGAAAAACACCCCCAAAGCATAACGTTTCTACCTCCATGTTTGACGCTGGGGATGGTGTTCTTGGGGTCATAGGCAGCATTCATCCTCTTCCAAACACGGCAAGTTGATGCCAAAGAGCTTGATTTTGGTCTCAGCTGACCACAACACTTTTACCCAGTTCTCCTTGAATCATTCAGATGTTCATTGGCAAACTTCACACGGGTCTATACATATGCTTTCTTGAGCAGGGGGACCTTGCGGGCACTGCAGGATTTCAGTCCTTCACGGCGTAGTGTGTTACCAATTGTTTTCTTGGTGACTATGGTCCCAGCTGCCTTGAGATCATTGACAAGATCCTCCTGTGTAGTTCTGGGCTGATTCCTCACCATTCTCATGATCATTGAAACTCCACGAGGTGAGATCTTGCATGGAGCTCCAGACCGAGGGAGATTGACAGTTATTTTGTGTTTCTTCCATTTGCGAATAATCACACCAACTGTTGTCACCTTCTCACCAAGCTGCTTGACGATGGTCTTGTAGTCCATTCCAGCCTTGTGTAGGTCTACAATCTTGTCCCCGACATCCTTGGACAGTTCTTTGGTCTTAGTGGAGAGTTTGGAATCTGATTTGATTGATTGCTTATGTGGACAGGTGTCTTTTATACAGGTAACAAGCTGAGATTAGGAGCACTCCCTAATCTCAGCTCGTTACCTGTATAAAAGACACCTGGGAGCCAGAAATCTTGCTGATTGATCGGGGATCAAATACTTATTTCACTCATTAAAATGCAAATCTATAACTTTTTTGAAATGCGTTTTTCTGGATTTTTTGTTGTTATTCTGTCTCTCACTGTTAAAATAAACCTACCATTAAAATTATAGACTGATCATTTCTTTGTCAGTGGGCAAATGTACAAAATCAGCAGGGGATCAAATAATTTTTTTCCTCACTATAATGACTATGATGACTTGCTTTACATCTGTTGTTAAATTGAGTCAAGTCACGTGGTAACCTGCTTAATTACTGCAATTACTTATGACAGAAATTCCAGGCTCACTTGTGGTCATTGTGAGGATTACGTGAACAATAAAGAGAATTTGATTTTCCATTATTAATAGATTCTTTCTGCATAGATTTACTGTCTATCATTGATCTGAATATCAGGTATAAAATTTGTTCAGACAATAAGCCATTAAATTTCCAGTTTTCTCTTTTGATTCTTATTATTTCTGAACACATTTGTTCAGAAATATTGATAAATGACAATAGCATTTTTGTTATAAGCTAGAAATGCATACAAATCATATCAAAACATTTATTGCAGCAAAGCTGAAATCAATGCCTCTATTCAGAACAGAGGCATTGATTTCAGCTTTGCTGCAATAAATGTTTTGATATGATTTGTATGCATTTCTAGCTTATAACAAAATGAATTTTTAATCATCTTCTCCAATTGCCTAACATTAGAATATATTAGTGTCCCTTGCTGAAGCAAAATCAGTAATGGATTCCTTGATAAATGCCTAATAAACAACCGAGCATGTTTTTCTGCATGTGAAAAAAGGTACATTTTCTAGGTTTTGAATTTAAAAAAAAACTAAATTCCTAGTAAGATAAATTCTATTATATGTTTATGGTACCTTCTGATTTTGAGAAGAAATATACTATTTTTTAAAAAAATGCTTCTGTTTGAAAATATTTAAGTAAGTTTCTCCAGCAAAAATTATATATTGATAGTTTCTAGTAAGAACAGTTATGAAATATTTTAGGAGTATTCATTCATTCATTTATTAAATTTGTTTGCCACTCACCTTGCTGTGAGATGACTCTTGACAACTTACACTATTAATAGTTAATGTAGTTATAAAAGTTAATCAGAACAATAATACAAATAATTATCTTACTTATGAAAAATTAGTATCTTTCATAATCCCAAAACTTATATTCCTTATCAATTTCAAGTATGCTGCTAAGCTTAACTATTCTGAATGCTTTATTTGAGTTTCTATTAATATAAATTTGTACAGTGCAACTCTTAGGCCTCAAAATATTATGTTCATTGTGTAGAACATGTGTTTCTCACAATATAATGGTATCTGGTTATTATTTTCCAGTTTCTTGCAGATATGTGCCTTTTTAAATATCTACATCATTTATATATACAACAACTACATTAAGTGTCATACTTCGGTGTAGATTAAATGTTTCTCAAGATCAGTTTCCCAGTGTAAAAGTTATCTTGCAATACAACAAGCATGCTAAATAGCAAATACATAAAGAAGAAAGTTTTAAATGGCATGTTAGAAGAATTTTCTTGGTCCAGTTCCAAGCCTGGTTACCTAATTAAGAATGCAGGACAATTGCTCAAAGTAGAGGCAAAGTTTATTTTGATAGCATAATGTGCAGTACAGCAATTGAAATGTAGGCTACAAAGTTAGAACACTGAAAGTGATACTGCTTATAGTAACAATGGACTTTGAGTGTGAAGTAATGGATATGTAAGTTGAGGTATTCCTACTCTTGGAGGAAACTTCATTTTAAAACTTTGGTTAGATTCAAGATACTGCTCCCGCCATCCTTCCCCACCCCTGGAAATAAGGAACAGGAAAATAGCTTTTAAGCTAATGTAGTAGTAGCAAACAAGATGAAAGAGAACACATTGTTACTCATCACATTGTTACTCAACACTGAATCTATAAAAATTCCACTGTGGCAGATGGGCTTGTAAATGTTTTATCTTATCTTCAAAAAATGTGGATTACTGAGTACAAAAAAAGATGTTTCTTATTCTTTGTGAGTGAATGGACGAAGTCAAAGCCTTTAAAATCTATATATTTTTGGAATGAGAATGTTTGTGATCTCTCTGGACTTATTTGGAGATTATGCATGTAACATCTTTGAAATCATGCCATGTTTCATGTTTCAGGCATACTGTAATTAACAGATATCTATTTCTAGCCTTCAAAGCTGCTATGCGTTTTTGGTCTTTAACTGATGAGTCAGTACATTTTTTTCCTGAATAACATGAGAAATCGATGCTGTGTAAAAACCAAATTTGAAAAAGAGAGGCAGGAAGCTTTACTGGAAAACAATGGATCAATATTTTAAATCAGTTGACTTCCGGTTCTGGTCTGCGGTGCAGGCGGTCGTGCGAAGTCTGTTCTCTTCGCCGGCCGGTTTCCCCGCGCCGGTAGACCCTGGACAGGGTCGAAAGTCGCCCTGGAGGGGCGACCACCGCTGAGGAGGATACTCGTTGACAGCGGAGGGAGCGGCAGCTCCCTCTGCGGTCCGAGACAGCTCCTTTGGGCCGACAGGGAAAAGATCGGCCATTAACATGGCCGATCATTTAGCTGCTCCAGCCGAAAGTCACAAGAACATCTAAGCGAAAAGAACCACCGTGGGTGATCCGTGTGAGACCTTTCCTTCCCTCTTGGTACCCTATTTACCTCCCTGTGAAAAGCTTCTGGAATTATTTCCCTATTTTAAGAGAGCGGCGTTCGGATATTTGGGAAAATGAGCTTTGAGAAAATAATTAAATTTTATTGACTATTTGAGTTGCTGGATTCGGGGATTCTGAAAAAACTTTTTCTGTGAAGATGGATTTTCTTTCTCTTTACTAGCTTGTTTTTAATTCAAGCGGAAGCCTTAGGGAGGGGGGTGGAGCGTTTTTTTTCTCCCCCCCTTCTGAACATTATTGTTTATTTTAAAACTTTTTTTCTGCTGTCTGGGCGGCTTCTTGAGGCTTGAAGTTGCAACAAAGTATCAAGCCGAGACTTTCACTCCCTTTTGCCAGGTGTGTATTCAGACCAAACTTGGCGTGACGCCCAGATACTTGGCTCTACGCCCAGACATTCCTATCTGATTGAAACCAGCTGAAAGAAGGTTTCCTTTTTTCCCCCTTTCCTTTCTCCTATTAGTTTAGTTGGACTTTACAGTACAAATTATATATTTTAGACATATGGACTTTCTTTCTTTTTTGGATTATTAATATAATAATTGACTTACAAGGCACCTTTTTTTTAATTACTACTCTGGATTATAAATTGGATATTTTATAATACTGACTTTGATTTTTTCTGCTTTTTCCTTCTTGTTTGGCTTGACCTTTTTGCTTTGTTTTTATTTTTGTTTGGATGTTACATTTTTTATATAACAAGTTTTATTGAATTTTTTTAATTTTACAGCCAAGTGCTTAGGACTCATCATGGAGATAGGGCACTCCATAAAACAAAATAAAACATATAGTCATACATAAACAATTTAGGTTACTTTTTTAAATTTCCCTCTCTATTTTATCAATCAAAAAAACAAAAAAACAACAACAAAACTATCAATAGTATTTCCACCCGTTTCGAGCTTAATTAACTATTAATATATTCCAATTGGCATTACATAGACATATAGTATACAATTCGGGTATCCATATAATACAGACCATATTACTCCAAATATTCACTTTATATTTCTCAATTAAATTCTATCTCTTATTCTATTTCACATACATATTTTATAAACGAATATAACTTTACGTTTTTAAACCATTTTACATTAACTTAAGTTATTTCTAATTATTTCTAAGCTAAACATATAGCTATTATATATATGTATATTTTAAAATTTCTCCACTATATTCTGTTTCCTATACTCTATCAAACATTTTTATAAATCAATCCATTCTTCAATCATTGCAAGTAAAAATATCATTAATATTTCACCAATCTCAATACAACTCCTTTAGTTTTAACTTTTCCAGTTTTCCATAGTTGCCATTCCAAGCCATAATCAAATCCATAATTCAGATCAATATTAATCAGACTAAAATCTTAAACCTTAAAAATCTCAAAAATATTAGCTCACTTAAAGTCTCTAAAAACCATTTTACCCATCAAATAAAGTTTTAACACTCATTTTTAAACCTAATTCTAGCTTTCTTTTTATGCCAAGCAGGTTTCCACAATAGGCCTTTAGCTCCTCCCATCTTAATATTTGATTATACACATTTTCCCACAGTTGCGTCTGATCATAGTCTTCTTCTCTTTTTCCCAATATTGTCTGCACTATGTAATCAGTCTTAGTCAGTATGGTGATTATTCGTTGTTTGTATGTATTGTCAGCATTTTTAATGTCTCGTATTAGAGAGTCCATTTCTGTTGTTTTTAAATCTATAGATGTTTCAATTAAATTCTGCCTTTGGTCCTCAGAAATCTCCATCCTTTGTATATAAGGTGTAACATCTTCCTCTTCAGTAAATTGTAGATATAAATCCTCCATCTCATTAAGTTGTAAATCCAATTGTGTATCATGATCAGTTGGAGTTTGAAATTCAGTTTTTAACTCTGAACCATTCTCATTCCTAAGTGTCCTGAAATGTTCACTTAATTCTTCTCTCGTTTCCAAGATTTTTGCTAGTATGAGTCCATAATTAAGCTGTGGATAGGCTTCCATTCTTCTTCTCTCTCTTTTTTTTTCTATAAGAAAAGTACAGGAATGTCTGGGCGTAGCACCAAGTTCAGCAGTTCCGCTACCATGGTTACAATGTTACGATAAGGCTTTCTGGGCTTCGCGCCAATTTCCTGGATACATTGTAACCCTCCAATCCACATAACTCCACCCAGTAGCCAGGATAGTTTTTCCCCCCTTTTTAAAGTGGATAAAAATGTTCAGAAGGGGAGGGAGGAAAGAAAAACACTCCACCCCCCTCCCTAAAAATTTCCACTTAAGTTGAAAACAAGCAAACAGCGAGAAAGAGTCACAATAAGGCTTTTTTTTCTTTTTCTTTTCTTTTTTTCAGGATCCCCCGAATTCCAGCAGTTCAAATACACAATAAAGATTAGTTACTTTTTCTCCAAGTATTCAAACGCTGCTTTTTCAAGGGAGGGAATAGCTTCTAGAGGCTTTTCATAGGGAAGTAAAGAAAATAACAAGAGGGAAGGAAAGGTCTCACCCGGATCTTCCACGGTGGTTCTTTTTGCTTAGATGTTGCTATGACTTTCGGCTGGAGCAGCTAAGTGATCGGCCATGTTACTGGCCGATCTTTTCCCCGTCGGCCCAAAGGTGATTTCGACGAGTGCCCTCCTCTACGGTGGTCGCCCCTCCAGGGCGACTTTCGACCCTGTCCAGCGTCTACCGGCGGGGGGAAACCGGACGGCAAAGAGAACAAGTTCTTTGCACGTCCGCTGGCGCTGCAACCGGATCCGGAAGTCGGATGTTACATTTTATAATATCTCTACTATAGAATTTTTATTGCTGTATTTATCTTCCAGGATGAATTTTTACCAAAAAATTAAGATTATTTTATTATTGAAATGGAATTTTACCTACAACTTGGCTATGGACTCACACTAGAAAAAATTTTGGAACTTAAAGATTTTATTACTATTTTGGATTACAAATTGGATATTTTTTTATAATATTCACTTTGGTCTTTGTTTGCTTTTTTCTTCCTGTCTGGCCTGACTTTTTTGTTTTTTACTATTTCTTTTGGATGTTATACCTTATAATAATATCCTTACTTTAGAAATTTTAGTGTTGTACTTACCTTCTAAGCTGAATCTTCACCAAAAAATTAAGACTATTCTACTATTGAAATGGAATTTTACCCACAGCTTGACTATGGACTTTTACTAGAAAATATTTTGGAACTTAAAGAACAATTTAGAATGAACATGAAAGAGGATGCTCCAGAGTTAAAAATTGAATCTCAAACTTTGCCTGACCAATTTAAAGACCAAGGAACAACAGAGGAAGAACAGATCAACCCTAGAGAGGCCGGCATGCAACTATATCCACAACTTAACGAGATGGAGGAAATATGTTTACAATCTATTGGTGATCGGATGCTGGGAAGAATACATGAATTTAATGAACGTGTGAATGCTAGAATAAATGCTTTTATTACAAAGCTTCAAACTGATTTTCAGATTTCAACTGACTACTTTACAATTCAAACCACACCAGAAGAGGAATCAAACAACACAGAGGAAGATATATACAAGTTATGGAGAATTTCGATGACCAAAGGTGGATTTTAACTAAAACACCTACAATCCCAAAAGCAACAGGAATTTTCCAAATACGAGGCATCGAAAACGTTGACAACATGGATAAACAACGAATAACTACCATACTGAATAAGACTGATTATGTAGTGCAGACAAGATTGGAAAAAAGAGAAAAGGACTACGATCAGATTCAATTGTGGAGAAATGTGTACAATCAAATATTAAGATTTGATGATTTAGAGGCTCTTTTGTGGAAACCTGCTTGGCACAAAAAGAAAGCTAGAATTAGGTCTAAAAATGAGAGTTAAATTTTTACCTGATGGGTTAAAAAGGCTTTTAGAGATTTTGACTGAGTTAATACTACTGAGATGAAAATTATTGATTTGACTATGGTTGGGATGTAATTTGATTATGGTTGGGAAATGTAATACGGAAAAGATGGTAAACAAAAAGTTAATAGATGAAGAAATAGAATATAGACCGGAAATGAAATAAGAAGGTGTCTGGTGAAATAATATGTTTTCTTTTTAAGGTATAATGATTTTGATAAGATTAAATTTTAGGTAAGGAGTTAAAAAGGGGTTCTAAAGGTATGGATTGATTTATAAAATATATATTTGAAATAGAGTAGAATAAGAGATAGATTTTAATTGGGAAGTATAAATAGAATGGTTGGAATAATATGTATATTTTAGAAACAATTTATATTTTACGAAATAAGGGAAATTGGATACCCGAAGTGTAAACTATCTGTTTATTTAAGGCTAAATTGGAATATGGTAATTGTAAGTTAGTTAAGCTTGAAAACAGGAATTGATCATAGGTGAAATATTATTGATAGTTTTTTTTTTTCTTTGATTGATAAAATAGAGAGGGAACCTTTAAAGAATTAATTTGAATTATATATGTATGATTATGTTTCTTACTTTTTTTTATGGAGTACCCTATCCCCACGATGAGTCTCAAACACTTCGTTGTAAAACCAAAAAAATCAATAAAAATTGTTATAAAAATTGTTGCTTAAAGACTTTGAGAGATTGCATGTTAAATATGACATATCTATATATACAAATCAACAGTATATTAAATAGGATAAACTCAATTCAGCAATAGTCTCTTAGTTACTGGCAGATTTTGGATCTTTAAGAGAAATAGCATTGGAATGAAGGCAAACAATCACAACAACAAACAACAAACCAACATTTCAACTGTATAAGAAGTGAAAAATAAAATCAAAGTAATATGTTTGAATGGAGGTGCCGGTTCTGCATAGGGTTCTTAAACAAAGAACTGCTTAAGCTTTTGAAGTCTTATCTTACCTTTCACTAAGAAGAGATTCCTCCTTTTTTTCTAGCCATCAAATAATATCATTGCAGTTGATTTTAATTTCAATTTCTTCTATGTCAGCATTTTTCCTGCATATGTTAAATAAAAAAGATGTCATTATACAACTTTGATACACACTTCACAGTTTTGAACTGTTTAGTACTCCATATACTTTTCAGCTGTTGCTTTTGATAATCTCTGGAATACTTCATTATTTTTATGGTTTTCTTCTTTCTATTACTGTAGAATATCAGGTACTCATATGGGGTGATATATACATACAACACACACAAACACAGTTAATTCAAAATAATTGCCTATAACAATTAATACAACTTTATTGATTCCAGTTTGCATTTAGGATATACATGTAACTCATACATACAACACACATAGAAGCATGGAAACACACACACCTTTTCTAGCAGAAACAGGAAGGTAAGATGAGAATTGCAAAACAAAAGGAGAAATAAAATTGGATAAAGATGAGAAAAAAAGGGGACTGAACAGAGAAAGAAAGGGAAGAGAAAGAAGGTCTGTTTAGGGATTGAATTCATGCAAGTAACTCTTTGTCATTTATTTTTTTAAAGCATCCATGCTTTCTAGCAACTGCAGTAACTATCAGTTATGGCATATCTGAATTAGAATATTACCTCAATTCACAGGAAATTATTTTGGAAAAAAATGTTTTCTTTGGAAGATCATTTCTCTTGCCTTTACCAAAATCCACTGCTTGAGCTCTGTGCATTTTACTTTGGATTACCCATATCCGTAATTATAATTAGACTAGAAAAATACTGCGAATAATCATCTGGACTAATTTTTTTAAAAGCAATTTAACCATTACACTCTATATGCCTACATTTTGAGTATATAGAGAGCTGAAAAGACCAGGTTACCATGCAGAGTATTCTACTATTGCTTTAGTAACAGCAGGAATGTTATTAACTTCATTCTGGGTTAAGATAATTCTATGGGGCAATTTTCAACATAACATATTAGCTAATTTTAATAGACAATTCCTTCCAAATAAAGAATAATTTTTATCCTACCAACAAACTTTATCCTACCAATTTAGTATAATTGTGTTCTTTTTAATATATTCAACTACTGCTTGGATAATCATAGGTTTCATGCATTAATCTTAGTCCATATATTATAGTTTAGAAATATAACGTTTCAGATTGTTGATTCATTTTCACTGCTTGAATTATTTCTCTTGAGAGGGCACATGGCTTTACTGATTCAAACAATGATTTAATACCATATTAAAATGATTAATAAGTCACAAAGCAATTTTTTATGTTCATATTATAGACAATTTATGTAGAGAGATGCTACTGGTATGCTGACGGTTTAGACACCATATCTCCTATCTCCTTATGGAGTGGGGAGGGGCAATGTACAGTACCTCTTAGAATGGAAGTCATTCTGACAAGACCCTTGGAGACATTAACAGCTCCATCTGCCTTATATTCCTTGCAGGTATCCTAGTCTGGATAAATCAGGCCCTGATCTGGTCATACTTGTCTATAGATGTCCAACAAGTAACAAACTTCAGTCTGAGAAACATTCTGGTTGTAGCTGATTTACGTGCCTCCAATATAGAATATATTTTTACCATCTTGTGGTGAAAAAGAAACATATCTAAACAGCAGAATAAATAAAAGAATCATGTCTGCTAAAGCAGGGGTCCCCAATCCCTGGTCCGTGGACCGGTACCGGCCCGTGGAATGCCAGCAACTGGTCCGCACAAACAAGCAAAGCCCCATCGATGCAGGCAGCACACAAAACCACACACCTGCCAGTCCACGGAAAAACCTCTCTCCACGGAACCGGTCCCTGGTACCCAAAAGGTTGGGGACCTCTGTGCTAAAGTATAAATGATCGTATAATTACAAAATCTGTTATTTGAATCCCCACTGAGCATGATATTTTCCTGTAGTCTTCAGATACAATTTATTGGGAAGCTTACAAAGATATTATTGAACCCAAAAATGGGCTAGTACAATAGGATTATCATAAAGAAGAAAATCCAGATGCTTTCTGAATGCCAAATAAACCCAAGGGGAAAAGATTTTGTTATATTTTGTACCATTTGTTCATTTGTTTATATCCCATCTTTCTTATAGTTTTGTTATATTGCTAGTATTTTCTTATTTAAAATATTTATAGTCCAGCTACCATTCAGAGGATTTCATGATGAGTTACAATATATAGAACAAACTAAAACAATAGCACCAAATAAAATTAATAATGAATTAGTTTAAACATATAGTGGTAAACAGTATCATTAACAGAGAAGCATTTAAAGGCCGATGTCACGGTTAAGATGTGGAAGTAAAGTTTTTAGTGCAAGATTAAAGTTGAGGCTTCACACAGTACTGAAAGGTAAGTAATGTTGGTAAAAACCGGTCTCAAAAGAGTAACAATTAGTAGAGCCAGGATACTATGACAATAAAATTCTTTCCTTCATTTCCACATAATGTACTTCAGATGCTGGGGAAGGTCCTTTTGAAGATCTTTTGGGTGGGCATATACTGGAAGAGGTACTTCCGCAAGTATCAGGGTCCCAAACTGTATAGCTTATCTTTCAGGATGCACTTCCCTCATAGGATGATAAAACAAAGTGATGCTTCCCAGAGATTTTACTAGTGAATGACTAATTTTCAGCTTTAGATTTCCTGGGAAGCCAATGGAGCAATGAAAACAATAACAAGATCTCTCTTTAAAAATGGCTACTATAACTATACTTTTGATTGACAATTGTAATGGTTGCCAGTATGGCAATCCAGATTCATAGGTCTGAAGCAGGAACACTAGATTACTTTTTTGACAATCATGTAAGTATGAAGAGTCCAAGGGTCCATTTCAAGACAGTGATAGCTCTTCTCTGTTCTCCAAGGGTATGGCTTGTGGAAGTATTAATGGGAGTGCCTGATAAGTGGCCATGATCTGTATTCATCTTAAAAGGGATTTATGTGCATGGCATAGCTCTCTTTTGTTACAACAAAACAAATAATTTAGTTTGCAACATATTTTGGGAGGAATGAACAAATCCAGCTCTCTGTTATTTTTTCTCTCTCTTTTTAAAGATCTTCCTGTCTTACCCATGTGATGATTTGATACTCTTGATTCTGTGTGATACGCATGATACATTTTGCTGAAGACTGTTGATAATGTGCCACCTGAGTCCCATTTGAATCAAGTATTTTTAGGTTTAATTTGAAGATTCCTTTGTTCTATGTAGAGATGTGAAACTTCAGCATTGACAAATGCTGAAATTACAGTCTGTTTTTATCCTGTTTTCTCCCATGTTTAGAAAGTCAAAGGAAGCCTAAATTTTCATCTCTATGTAAAGAACGACTAGTCATTTATTTTTCAGACTCATATGCCACTATTTCACCGTTTTGAGATAGATAGATAGATAGATAGATAGATAGATAGATAGATAGATAGATAGATAGATAGATAGATAGATAGATAGATAGATAGATATGAAAATTATTTTAATATGTTTAATAAAATCAAGTATATACATATCTGATATACATATGTTAATTAAGAATAGTGTTAGTGGTCCTTTCAATAAAACAATAGAAACACATACACATATGCATGTATGTACACATGTATGTATGTATACTTCTAGAGTTTTATTGAAAGGAGCGGACATTGAAATATAAATAAACTAGTGTAAGATTTTTGTAGACTATAAGTACAAAAAAGAAATAAAATTATCAAAGAAAATGTTTTTGATGAGAATACATTCTATTTTTTTATCCCAGTAATTACTTCTGATTATTAATTGCAAAGAAAAGCATTTCTGTGAGAAGTGGCAAAACTTGCTAACCTGATTTTGGAATCACCTTGTTCTTGAACCTTTTCAAATAATTCTTGAGAAATATACTAGTTTCTCTAAAAAGTCTCTGAAACTGGTCTGTCCTTCTGGCTTTCCTTCTAAAGGTTCATTTTTTAATTCCCTGTTTTGCAAAGAGAAAAATAAACTGGTAAGAGTGAATAAATAGGGCATGCTCTCCAAATGAGCTGTAAGTCTGATTTTCCAATAGAACTGTATAATATGGGTCTCAATGTTGACAGAAACCCCTTATGGATTTTAGATGATATTTTCTGCAGTGTACGTCCATTTTCAATTAAAAAATAAATAATTTCTGGGTTATATAATCAAGTAAAATGGTATGGTTTTGAGGGCAATTTTTTCCAATGGCAATTGTGTTATAAATGTAGTCCCTATTCAGGATAGTGTTGGGGCGACTGGATGGAGCTGAGCATTTACTGACCGGATGCGCTTTCTGACACCTACAATCTTTCAAAATTCTTAATCATGTATGTGACCAGAGCAACTGACTGAATGTTCTTTGCAGGAGAAGAAAAAAATTCTCCAACAAATTCTGTTGGGCAGGATGTATCTTTATGCAGGCTTTATGAAATTCCCTTGCAATGTTTTAGGTTGAATGAAAGCATGGAAGTCAGGGAGGCAACTGACCATTAGTGAGATAGTGGTGCAATGAAAAACAGAATATTCACATACATGGCTATCTAGTAATTAGTAATTAAATAAGTGCAAAACCATTCCACTCATTAGAATTTCACCAGAATTCTTTTCTCTTTTGACAGAAATGTCTATACCAGCTCTCTCACACTCAACAAAAACATTTAAATGAAAAAGTACATTACAGATTTACAAACTTAAATTTATAAATTTACAAATCAACAAAAAAAGGTATTGACCTGTAACATAAGATCAAATTAACAGTTAAATTTGGTTTAATAAAGCTCCAGTACTTCTGAAATTTGCTACAAAACTTTCTAAAAATATTCTGACAAACCTTTAATCCAAGTAATGAGTGAGATCCAGATATGTGAAGAATTTCTTCCATATGAAAAGTAGCTTTTTTATTTATAAAGAAATAATTGAATTCATACTGAAGCATACAGATCTGTCTCTTTAAAAATACACTAAATGGCTTTCAAATTGATATATCCTGATTAGAAGGATCTTATATTGGAAAAGATATACAAGGAATAATATTGATAAGATAAACCAGAAGAATAAAAATTACACGTTATTTTTTTCGATGCTGAAAAAGCCTTTAACAATTTGGAACGGCCTTTCATATTTGCAGTTCTGAAGAAAATGGCTTGTCACTGTAATTTTTTTGAATAGATAAAATATATTTCTAAAGAACAAAAAGCCAAAATTGTAGAAAGTATTCTTATTTTGGGACAGTATATTATATTAAAATGAACAAGATAGTATGAAAAAAATAGAATTTCAGGAGTTAAATTAGTCACAAAAAAGACACATTGAATTTATTTATTTATTTATTGATTTGATTTGATTTGATTTTAATAGCTACCCAATTCAGCAAGTGACTCATTTACTTTACTTATTTGGTATTTACTCACAATATTGTATTTATATTTACTTAGTTCAGACACTCTTTAACATTGTTGATAAAATATATGCGATGATTTAATTAATGAAATTGTTGACATGGAATTCAGCAAAGAATGAAAAGCTGTTGTCTATCAAACAACAGATTTAACATTTCTGCTAAGGTCAAATATTCATGATTCATTTTTACAAAAAGTAACAAAGATTTAAACGTAATTGCTTTTCAACCTGTATAAATACATTAAGGGACAGTTTCTGATGGAAAAAAAATTAAAACTGCCTTGGTTTGGGAAAGTGGAGACAATCAAAATGAATATTCTACCAAGATTCAACTTTTTTTCAAATTACTTTTATATTTATTGACAGCAAGATATACTTAGTCCTTGCTTAACAGCCACAACTGGTGCTGGCAATTGCACTACTAAGTAATATGGTCAGTAAGCAAGACATCACCTGACCAACTTGCTTAGCAATGGCAGTTCTGACAGTCCCTGTTGCCATTGTTAAGGTAACCCACCTGGTTGTTAGGTAAGCACCCACCCTGATTCAAGTCATTCCTGGCTTGATCCCTCCCAGCCCCAATCCTTGGTTCTTCCACAGTAAGAAACTGCCTCCTCTTCAAGTCCCTCCCCCTGCCCACCTCTCCCATCTCTGCCCTTTAGGCTGCCCTGTACAGCAGCAGTCCTTGATGCTGGCAGTGCTAGAGTTAAAATGGAGACCCAGGATTGCAATCACCGTATTTTAGCCCTAGCGCTGCTACCTCAACTCCCTGCTGCATCCAGCCACCCAAACCCTGTGTTACAAAACCTCAGCACTGCAGCCTAATTCCCGTACCACCCTGCATTGTGCCAGCCCTGCTGTCCTCAGCTGCCCTTCGCTGTCTTCTTCCCTCTGGGGATGAGATGTACCCAGTCTGGCACTTTGTGAGGCAGCTTCTAGCTGTGCACAGCCTTGTTCCCCAAGTTACACGCAGCCTTGCAAAGGACCAAGCCAGGCACTTCTCATCAGCAAGAGGAGGAAGAGGATGGCAAAGGCCGGCTGGAGATAGAATGGAGGATGGCCAAAAGGGCAGAGATAAAGGAAACAGTGAGTGGGGCTAAAGTATATTCTGTGGATGTAAATGCAGGCAGATTGCCAAGCGCCCAAATTTTGATCCTGTTATGGTGGGGCTACTGCAACAACAATTGAGTATAAATACCATGCATTCAAAGCTATTGTAACTTTGAACGGTCATTGAATAAATGATCATTACCAAGGACTACCTGTATTAAATATTTGGTAAAGATAAGTAATAAATTGTATATATTCCAACAAAAAACCAAGGATTAAACTCAAAAACTCAAAGGATCAAGAGAACAAAGTGGTTTAAGTATTCTGAACTTCAGCTGCATTATCATTCTACCTATTTAATATGAATCTCAGAGTGGATTATATTTCTCTATGGTTCTGTAACCTCAATGGAAGAGGCAGCTCTTCCAGAGAGGTTGCACTGGTACATCTGGATCGACACTCACAGCAATAAACAAAACTATAAGAAAACATGAATTACTAAGTAACTTACTGAACATTTGGAAGAAGAGGAAGAGGGGGAGGAGGAGAAGGAGGAGAAGATTTTCTGATTGGAGGGATAGTTTGTTTAAATTGCATGATGTAATTGATAACAAGACAATGAAAAGATCTCTTTAGTCTCTTACTATACCTGTTCTACATTTAATCACTCTCTGTTTTTAAATAAATAGTGCAGCAATAAAAGAATTACACAAGGAGTATTAAGACATTTGATCAAATTTGAAAATCTTATTTATTCAGCATGATTTGTAATTTACTAGTGGATAATGATGTAGAATCCAAAGAAGTCAAATTGTATGATTAAATGGATACAGAATATGAAGATGCAACAATAGAGATTTCAATATAAGAATGTCAAACTTATTTTGAATATTATACATAGAGAGAAATGTATAAGATTTTTTACCAATATTATTCCAGTGTTAATTACCAAAATGAACAATTTATAAGAACTGCTGGAACTGTAACAAACATGGGCCCTTCTTTCTTGTGTGGTGGCAGTGCTATAAAATCCAATACAGATAGTCCTTGAATTATGACCCCAATTTAGCCCAAACTTTTTATTGCTAAGTGAATTTTGTCCCATTTTCTTGCTACGGTTGTTAAGTGAATCTGTGCAGTTGTTCAGTTAGTAACATGATTATTAAGTGAATCTGGCTTCTCTGTTGACTTCGTTTGTGAGAAAGTGATCCCATGACCCTGGGACACTACAGCTGTCATAAGGGTCATAAGATGCCAGTTGCCCAACATCTGAATTTTGATCACATGACCATGGGGATGCTGCAACGGTCATAAGTGTGAAAGATCGCCATAAGTCACTTTTTCAGTGCTGTTGTAACTTCAGATGGTCACTATACAAACTGTTGTAAGTCAAGGACTACTTGGAATAAATTTTAAAGCTGAAATCCCATTGCAATCCGAAAGATTTGTATTCAATTTTATTAAACCATACATTAGCTCAATGTACTGAATTTGCATTGTATATGTGAAGGGCAGTAAGAATTTTACATGCCTCTTATAGAAAAAAGACACCTTTGATTTCCTCTCTGGAAAAATGGTTAACTAATTCTTGATGTATTCCTTGATGTCTAGAATAACTTTGTATTTAAAAAGTAAATCTGATGCTGAGTTTAATTTTAATTGGAAATTATTCTTGGTCCACAATTTTATACATGAAATTGTGTCATATCATAAATTTGGATGTTAGAGACCTCATTTTAATTTTTTTTATAACTTATTGTATTTATTTGCTATATTTTATTTCCTATATTTTATTTCCTATAGTTTTCCTTCAGTGTTATGAGAAATGTTAACTAAGTATTCTTCTCTTAATGAATAAGCAAGAAACAAGGATTTGGACTAGAAAATGGACATGAAATATCTGATAATACTGAAAAGGATGTATTAGTATATATTAGTTATGTGATATTTCAGATTTGTTGCTTGCCTGCCTGCATTTCTTTCTGGGTACTTGATTTCTTACTTGTACTACCTATTTTTTACATTTTTTCAGAATAAATAATATATAGAGGTAAAAGGCAAACAATGTTTTTTCCCCTTTCCTTCCCTTATTTCTCTTGTGTGATGAAAACTTCCCCTTGTGACTAACACAGGGTGGTGGTTGTTGTCTGGTGGCTTCAAGTCAGAGTTGACTCCTGGCAAATTGCTTGGGCAAGTCCCTGAAGATGTTTTTGCAAGATTTCAGAAGTGATTTGCCATTGCCTGCTTCCTAGAGCTGAGGGAGAGATTGACTGGCACAAAGTCACCCAACTGGCTTTGTACCTAAGGCAGGACAGACCTCATAGTCTCCCAGTTTCTAGCCTAATTGTTGACAAAGTGCTTCCCAAACTTTTTTTTCTTCATTCATTACCCAAAACTGCTTATCAGAAAGTCCCTATTTAAATGTCCTTGCTGGGTTGCTGTGAGAAAGAAAAACCACCTTTACTCAATTTTGGGTAATTATCTATGTTTGGAAAGCGTTGCCTTAACCACTACACCAAACTGGCTCTTTAACACAATATCAAAGGTTTTTAAATTTTTATTTGCTCTTCTACCTATTGCAATGATTTGATTTGCAACCCATCAAGAGCCAATTCCTGCTTGCACATACTGTAGCTTCAAGTAATCCTTGGCTAACAACTGAATCGGTGACTGTTTGAAATTACAATGGTACTGAATAAGTGGTACTTGCGACTAATCCTCAAAGTTCCAGAACACCCAGGTCACATTGTAATCTGGGCATTTAGCAATCAGCTTACATTTAGAAAAGTTATAGAATCCTCTGGTCATTGGTATTTCTGACCTTCCCTATGGGCTCCCACAAGCAAAGTCAGGTCATTCTGGTAAGTCACTTCTAATCTCCCCCACCCGATAGCAGTGAGCCCCAACTACACTTATGCCATGGTGGCCACCTCTGCACCTCTGCCTGGCAGCAGTCACTTATCTGTCCACCAGCCTGCTTGTGAGCTGCCTGGGACTTGCAGATTTCTGCCAGCTTCCCCATTGACTTTGCTTGTGGGAAGCTGGCAGGAAGTTCTCGCTTAATGACACACAATCTTTGCTTAAGAAAGGCAATGGTCCTTGGGACATCACATCACTTAGCAATTAAAATTCTAGTCTTGCGTTTATCTGCCTTACAGATAGTCCTTGTGGTTAAGCAAAGACTGTCTGTACAGCATAATCAGGCCTCAGAAACATCTTTTTTTCTGATGGGTCTCCATGATGCTTTACTCAATTTGTACTCAGATCATGAGTGATTACAGGCATAAGTTGTCCTTGGCTGAAGTAGCATTAGTGTTCTGATACCATTCAAGACCAGCCTAAGAATGTATAAAACTTTGTAGATGTTGTCCTTTTTCAAGCAAAGTTGGAAGACTGAAAACTTAAAACTGAAACAAGGGTGAAAAAAAATGGAAAACAGTGAATTCCAGTCCTCCTCTAAGCCAGGAAACCGGCTGGGTGACCTAGAGCCAGTCATTCTCTCTCAGCCCAAGCCACATCAGACGGTTGTTGGTTGGAGGGGGGGAGGAGGTGGAGGTGGCAGAAAAATTTGAACAGAAAATGTCATGCTAATAAAGTTTCTTGCTGATTCAAAGATGTGTGAGTAACATTTCATTTCAACTACGGGGAGAGGCTTAAGTTTAAAGGTCACTTTAAGTAAAATAAAAAACAGTTAAAATTGACACCTTGCATCCAAATGAAGGGCTTTGAAAAATTGATATAATAAATAATATGTTTCAGGTTCCCTGAAATTGATTTACAATATATTGATAAGGTGTAATTGTATCAGTTTATTTTATTTTTATATCATCTTTATTATTTTTATAAATAACTTAAGGTAACAAACATACACAGTACTCCTTTTATTTTTTAAAAAAACCTATCAGGTGTTTTGGATTCTGTTTCTGAACAGGACAGCTGGGAAATCATAGAAGGACTCCGCGGAGTCATGAATTGCACCCAGGAACCCCAGAAGCAGGAAGGCTACTTGCTAAAAAAAAGAAAATGGCCTCTGAAAGGTTGGCATAAGGTGAGTAATCGGCCTTCACCCCTGGTATTTGTTGCCAGTGCCATTTAAAACATTTGCTTGCTGTGCTTTCTAAAAGTTGGCTGGGAGAATATTGCAACTGTTTAAAAATATATTTTACTGCAGCATGTTGTCCTGTGTGACTAAAAACCTCTGCTTTTCTATTGCAGAGATGGTTCTTTCTGGACAAAGGGATTTTGAAATACGCAAAGAACCCAGCCGATGTAAGTGCCTGACTGTGCAGATGTTGTCATATAAAATGTGATTGTTTCCAATAGACATCAATAGGAGGAAAGAGGTAATTCTGAAAATCCGTGTTTTATGTCATTTTCTCCTAAGCCAAACTAAATAATTTGAAATGTTTTTTTGCCAGATAGAGAAAGGGAAGTTGCATGGATGTATAGATGTTGGCCTTTCGGTGATGTCTGTGAAGAAATCGACTAAATGTATAGATTTGGATACTGAGGAACACATTTATCATTTGAAGGTAATCCTAATTAAATAATAGGAATATATTCTGAAACTAAAAATATTGTATGGCTCTTAGATATCATTACAGTACATGTAAGCTCAGAATCCTCTTGAAGCTATACATTTCTTTGCAATTTGCTTAAAATGC
Organism: Azemiops feae; assembly: GCA_023970755.1. Taxonomy (NCBI): domain Eukaryota; kingdom Metazoa; phylum Chordata; class Lepidosauria; order Squamata; family Viperidae; genus Azemiops; species Azemiops feae. The sequence goes on from JALGBA010004009.1 coordinate 628,988, forward strand.
AGTTTCACTATTTAATCTTTAATAGCCTTTTTCCTCCATATATGTTCATATTTTGCAAAAGACACTGCAGCCAAATAGGGCTTTCATTGTAACAAAAAAAATGCAAAATTAGTTGTTAATATAATGAATTGTCTCAGTGACAGTTTTTTCTCTATATGTAATAATTTAATTTGTTCCCGTGGAAGATGATTGAGAAAGATAGGTTTGGGAGAAAACAAATGAGCATAATTAATTAATATACTTGGAATGAAGTATGGATACATCACTGTGTAGTTTACTAAACTGCTTTAGGTGAAAATGTACATTTTGTGTAGCATATTGCATCAGCAAATGAGAGCTGTATTGAATCTACTTTTAATTTTGTTGGACAGAATGAACCAGAAAACCCTTTGCTTTTCAACAGTATGTGCACAAATAAGATACATTAGCCTTCCACTATTGATAATACTCTTTTTCTGTGGTTTTAAAAAGCCTGATGTGGTTTGAAATGCTCAGTTCTAGATTTTGTGGGTCTTCCGTTTTTATTTATAGACTGGGACACTAGTTGGAATTTTTAACTGTTTTTCCTGTGATTCTCGGACTGAAATTTGTTTAATGTTGGCTATAGATGAAGATGGACAAAACAACTCTTATTCCAACCATCCCCATTTGGGAATATCTTTTAAAATTAAATTTTGCATTGAAATCTTTGGCAGATTTCTGCATATATATGTTCCAGCTTAAAAACCCACTGGGGAAAAAAATCTCACTGGAAATAGAATGGTGAGGGAGGTATGGCTTTTTTTTTTTTTTTTTTTGCTTTGCTGACATGATTGGCTGCTTGAAAATTTTTAAAAATTCTTCTGAAAGCTAGTGAGAGACCAACACCAACCCTTTGAGCAACTTCCGATTTTTCATGATTAATACTTGGTCAATATCTTCTGCTTTTTTGTGCTGTTGTTTACGTGTTCCAGGTGTTGTTTGCTTTTATAAATACTGTATATTTCTGCTTCCCATAGTCCTCTATAAGTCTATATCCTAACCCTTAGGTTGAAAAGCAGAACTGATTACAAGAACTTCACTAAAAAAGCAAATCCATTTCATCTGCTCTAGTAAAACTTCTGTTTTCTATATTCCCAAGGACAAGCATTATCCTATCCTCATGGAAAGTAGCCCAGGCTGTGAACAAATATAATACTTAAGGATAAATTATTGCTTTATTGATCATTTTGACCTAACTGGGGAAAGTAAAACCATATAGCAATAGCATTTAGACTTATGTACCTCTTCATAAGGGTTTACAGCCCTCTCTAAGCAGTTTACAGAGTCAGCATTTTGCCCCCAACAATCTGGGTCCTCATTTTACCAGCCTCGGAAGGATGGAGTCAACCTTGAGCCAATCAGGATCGAATTCCTGGTAGTGAGCAGACTCAGCCTGCAATATTGCATTCTAACACTGCACCACCATATAACATGAATTATATGTTGGGATTTAGTAATTATTGTTTCTATCATCTTCAATTCTCTACTAGGCAAAATCTCAGGAAATATTTGATGAATGGGTCGCAAAACTGCGTCATCATAGAATGTATCGTCAAAATGAAATTTCCATGTTTCCATATGATATCAACAATCATTTCTTCTCAGCTTCAACATCTATTGCAGATTCAGTAACTGGTCTTTTGGAATCAACAGCAAACAAAAAGGTAAACTTTGTTTTAACCATAGATTAAGGGCATCCATTTAAGGATTAATTTATTAGTTTAATAATTACACGGAATACAACAAACATTGATGGTAGGATTTGGGGAACATATATATAACGTATAGTGCAGAAACCATTATCAAAATGAGGTTGCAAAGAGAATTATTGGAAGAGAAAATCAAGCAAAGCTATTATGTGGACTTTGGAATATAGAAACTAACTGTTAATGATTACTTTGTAAACATAAACCCAGACAACACGCTGTTTACCAAATATCAAGGTGTTTATGTTAAAAAATAAATAAAACATATTTTTTTAAAAAGAAACCGTTATCAAAATGTTATTGGCTTTTTGTGAGTTCTCAGGATTTGATGAAAGACAAAATGTAATCTCCTCCTGGCATTTTTAATTCTGTTTTAATTAGTATAGGAAAGTGTGGAACAAAGTAGGTTTTTGTTTTTAGTCAGCATTCTTTTGCAAGGTTATCTATGTCTAGATAAGCAAGCCTGGACTCTTCCATGTTCCCCTGCTCACTTTTACTGATAATTGGCAGGGTAGGAATAAGGTCATGACCCGAGATTTAAGATGTTTTGTAATAGGAACTCTTTCCCTCTTGAATGTTCTCTGATGACATATGTTTGTACTCTATATTGTTGATTTAACAGATATGTTTATTGTTATATTTTAAAGTACTCTGCCTCTATTTAGAGTTAGGGAAAGGGCCAAAGATACTGGCTCAGTCTCTGGTTTTTAGTACTTGATGTCTCTGTTTCTTTTCCTCCCATTTCATTCTTCTACCTCCCCCACCAAGTAGATTCTGTCCCATGCTGGGTCTCAGTCTAAAGCATTCTTCTCCAGAGTGTGCTCTCCTCTGCTTCAGGGGACTTTAGTCTCCTCTTGAACTAACCTGCTGACATAGATGAAAACTGCTCAGCTTCTTTGTATAGCAAATTGGGTAACATTTGTAGTTTGAGCATGCAAAGATATTACTGATTTTTGTTTGTTTGTTTTTTGATAACTTCTAAGAAATGAAGGCAATGTTTTGTGAGCAATTGTCTTTTCGATGTAAATCTTCATTCATCCAGTCAGCAGATTAATACAGTATAGAGAGTGTCATACATATAATCTCCTTCAAACTTTTTTTAATCAACTTTTTGAATTTGAATGTAGACCTTGATGGTTAATTTTGAAGTGTCCCTTAATTGTAAGTCATGCACTGTTCATCATTGGAAAATGATTATTGTCATATTTATTATAACTTATGAAATCTTATCATCATATAACAGAGAGGCAGCATGACACAGCAAAATTCAGTGCAGGCGGGAAGTCCTATATCATTCCCTTGTTTAAATGAGCCAGGAATTCCAACTTGTTTGCAGCCATCTGAAGATATGGAAAGATGTTCAAAAGGTAAAAAGAAAGTAGAACAATTTAAAAGATTTTAAGTATTCTACCTCTTCCATATTTTCTCAGATTTTCTTTTATGACATATGCCTGTTATCTTACAGTGTCTACTTTCTAATCTTTAGATCAAAAATTTATTCCATGTGATATTGAAATAAATACTGCTGGTACCTGCTTGAAGAACTTGAATAATTAGCTTAAAGAAAGGTGGCACAATTGTGCAAAATGAGGAGACCCTCAGAAGAAACATATTTCTTTGTGTTCTTTCTGTATGAGAGTACAAGAGTCTTTTGTGTAAATTGGACTTTCTTAGAAATGTTAATGAAATATCATTCCTTATCTTTGTAGAATAGTTCTATTCTGCCTAACTTGGGGCTGCTGTAATTGGTTCACGGCAAATCAAACCTGTAAAATATAATATGAAATTTATTTCCTTGGAAAAAAATATAAGAGTGTCCTTACCGCTTTTCAAACAAGATGTTCTTACTTCTTAGGAAACAAAACTATACTATTGGCATGGGATCATCCCTTATTAAGCTTTTCTATCCCTAACAATATATAATACTATTATGTTTTTCCCTGAAGTTTTGATCAGTCACATGTGCAGGCTTACTTGAACTCTCTTTTCTGATTAGCAGTTTAGACTGGGAAATATTCCTTCTTTATATATTAAATGGGGACATGGGGAACGGGACCTTAATTATTTGGAAATATTGAATGAAAGATTAGATGTTACAGCTTAATTCAAATAAACTTTTTGTTTTATGTGTAGATCTTTTTTCTATTGTTTAGTTTTGTCCAATTATCAGATTTATTCAATATTTATTACTTAGGGAGATTATAGTATACATTACATTAAATATTATATTATTGTAATAGAATACTAATAGACATACTTTTACTGATAATTCTGATCGAGAGAAAGCTGGTGAAATCATGCTGTTCATTTATGTTGGAATTTAGTAACAATGCTTTTTAGCATCTCCCTTTTTTTCTAGGGAACCTGATAAATGGAGAGCAGCCACCTCAGAATGTACAGAATGGCTTTGCAAGCATTTGAACTTACAATAGGTCCAGAAAATGCTACTTATGACCCATTTTAGAAGTTTTTTACATCTGGTCCTCCCACATCCACATGACTACATTTTGGGTACTCAACAACTGGCCCACATTATGACTGTGATTTATAATGTCCCCCCCCCCCCAGAAACCAGCATTTAATTTCAGTTATACACCATAGCGAACAATGGTTCGCTTTACAACTGCTACATTTACTTAACCACTGCAAAAAAAAAAAAAAATCAGATCCTGTTGGGAAACACCCAGCCAAGCAGGGGGGGATGTCTCAAGTGGGGAATTAATCTCAAATCCTTGCACAATCACAAGAGATCCAGAACTAAGCCCCCCTCCCCCAAGCTCCAGTGAGCCTTATCTACAGTATATTTTCCCAGGGGGAAAGCGGGCAGTCTGGAGAGGTTATTATAGGCAGGATATAATAAAGTAGTTAGTTTGAATTCTACACCTGTGGGTCGGGTTGCTTGCACCTGACAGGTAATCCACTTTGTGACCGTCATGACATACAGCCACAACTGCAGGCTCAATTACAGTTATAACTTGAGAACAACTTGTATAGTGAAGATAATATTAATTGGCATCATTGTGCTAAAAATAAGCAATAATGCATTCATGTCAAGTAAGTAAATTATACTAATGTACTATTACAGTTTCAAGAACCAGAACTCTCTGTTAAGAATATAAGTAACAGAGAACCGTGGGATACCCTTGAATATTTAGTAAATTGTATCTGCTGAAGCTGTAAACTATTGGAAAAGTTTTTGTTCTTTTTTCATAATACCCAAGGAAATTAAAAATATTATGTTCAAAGATGGCATTAAATTCTTTTTTAAAATTTCTTTAATAGTTTTATTTTAGGAAAGCATTATTTCAGAAGCTATTGTCCAATAATTCTCTTTGTTCATAGAATATTTATATTCTAAAATTATAGAAATGATATTCTCTTTTAAATAGTTAATTCAACTATTAAATTGTTAATTCTAGAAGTGGTAGAATAATAATAGCAGGTATGAAATATTGAGTAACAACTTTTGCATTCTGTCAGTTATGTTTTTCAACAATTAAGTACAGCAAGAAGTTTGATTGTTTAGTCCACTTTTTTCTTCTTTGCTTTTTCTCTCTTCTTTCCACCAAAGCAGTGAAAGCCATTGTTTTTATTCCAAACAGACCTCTCCCATTGTCACAACTATCTCTTGGAGATGAACCAACTTTTACAAAGCATGGAAGTTCTCCATAGGACATATTCAGCACCTGCCATAAATATTCAGCAAGTAAGTTGAAAAAATTGCCACATCTGATGGCGGATCATTCTGCTTGCTAAAGCTAGATTTCTTCTTAGAATGATGATAAATGGCACGTTTCTCTTTTTTTAATGTGCTGTTGTAAAGGGTCTCCTTTTTGAAAGCCCCAAAAAAGAAAAAAGAACACACAGAAGATGGCGTTCTCGAGCTCTTGGTAAAGATGCTAAAGGGATGTTGCAGGTAAACCACCTCTTCTATACCTCAACTTCATTTTTAAAATTTCTTTAATAGTTTTAACACAAATATTTTAGGAAAGCATTATTTCAGAAAGCCACCTAAGATAGATTGTGTTTGCTGGCAAAAAGTTATTTTTTCCAATACAATTTATAGCCTTAATTACTATTCCTACACTAGAAAGAGATTTCATTCTGCTTGTGAAGGCAGCATGGAATGAGTGGAGCTTCTGTTTTAATCAGCCTATTGAGCTTTTTGGCCAATTCACTTTTAACAAAGTTATTTCCTTTTTTTTTTTTTTTTAGTATATTATATTGATTTTTTAGAATGATAATCTTTAGTGCTTAGTAAACAACGTGTTGTCTGGGTTCATATATTTAACAACAGTGAATAGTAGTTAATTTCTATACTTTCATAATCAACATATTAACTAGAAATACTTTTCCTTGGTCCTCTCTTCTTCCAATAGGTTTTCCTTTTACCAACATTAAATAAATATAGTTCTTAATACTATCAATACATACAGATTTAAATATAAACATTTTTCTAATATTGAACAATAACATCAGTATGTAATGTCTTTTCTGATCAGCTTATTTTACAGTTGCATTTGCAAAAAATCGTCTTATGTAAATAACTATAGGTCCTGTTTTCAGAACTCTTATTTAAGCTTAGTTTCCCCTCAGTAGTCAAAACATTTCTTGTCAGTTATAGTTTTCTCAAAATTGATTACATTTAAATATCCAAAATATTTCATACGTTTCAATCATCCCAATATTTTTACATTTCCCATATCATAAAAAAGAAAGAAAAAGTAATACTATACTACTTATAGATCACATTTCTCTTACTGTAAAACCCCTTCATTTCCAAGATTTAATTATTCTTTTAACCATATTTAGACAAATGTTTGGTCATATGATATTCCATCTGGTATGTTAAGTCAGCTCTCTTAAATCTAGTTCTTGCCTGTTCTTATTTAAGCTTAGGTTCCCTTCTGTATTCAGAACATTTCTTATCAGTTATAATTTTCTCCAAGTTGATTACAATTGAATATCCAAAACATTTCATTCATTTAAATCATCTCATTATTTTTACATTTCCCGTATCATAAAGCAAATACTATACTACTTATAAATTACATCTCTCTTACTATAGAACCCATTCATATCCAAAATTTAACTGTTCTTTTAACCATATTCAAACAAGTGTTTAGTCATGTAGTACTCCATCTGGTAGGTCAAATCATCTCTCTTGAGTCTGGCTCTCACCTTCTTCTCTTGCCTAGCAGCCTTCCAAGTCAGTATGTTCAGCTTGCCATATAATTCTTCCTGTAGTTTTATAAGTGTTGTTAAGACACTTGGGAAAGACAAATTGAGTAAGGTGCTTTTGAGGAGGAGTTTCGCCCATTCATACTCGTTAAGACGCTTCCACTTTTCTTCTCCCTCGATTTCTCTCTCCATTTTTTGTCTCCCAGACTCTAGTGGTTCTCCTAACAGCTCTATTGTCCTTTTTGTCAAATCTTCTTTCTTATCTTCAGGTTTGTTTTGATATTCTGAAAAATGAAATGTCTTTTCAGTTTCCAATATTATAGCAAGATCTTGTAAATTTTTCTTTGTCTGTGTTAAGTTGTGGTTTTCTTCATTTGTAGCCTCCATCTTTGAATCATTTTTCTCTAGTTTTTCTTCTGTTATCTGATTTGTTTGTTCATTTTTTATCACCATTTTCTGAGAATTTTTTAATTGTAAGCTTAGATCAAAAATATGTTCATTTATATCATCAAAGTTATTTTTAATCTCATTATGATTTGAAGCCATTGTCATTTGAATTAGTTGTAACATAGTGTACATTTCCTCCTGGAAAATATTTGTCTTATCTTGAAGTATTTCTCCTGCAGATCTCTGATGTTCCAGATTGGGGAATTTAGAAAAAAATATTGCATGGGTTTCTTATCACTTTTAGTTGTATATGCAACCTCCATTTTCATCAAACCAACCAGTCTTAAATTCCAAACACTATAGTCTTATATATCTGTTATCTTTATAAACAATCCAAAATGTTCAATCATTTAAAAACCATCCAGTAATTTCGCCCCTAGGAGAATAGCTAAAAGGTCAACGTTTTTCTGTCTCTGTAGACTGTTCTTAAACTTAAATATCACAGCTCAGTATTTATAATCCAAGAAAGTCAGCAGTTTTCATAAATAATTGTATTTCTCATTCTGCAATAGATAGCCCAGTGCAGTGGTGGGATTCAGCCATTTCGGCAGAACCGGTAGCTAATTTTTTGTTGCCCAGGCCCAGAATGGACTTCCGGAAGCGGCATTCACACAGAGAAACGGTTGTTCACATATTTGAATCCCACCACTGGCCCAGTGTGTTTTTTTTCTTCTATTCCCAGCTGTTCTCTGTTTGGCTAAGAGTCCTTGAGGATCAAAGGGATAAACGTACTCAGTTTCTCAGTATTTTTATAATACATGAAATGTGAAAAAATTGGGATGGTGTATCTAAATGGGAAAAATTGGATATTTTTGGATGAGTAACATTGAGAAAATCATGACTGATAAGAATGGATTGAATAAAAGGGGAAATTAAGCTTAAACAAAAAACACGAAAATAGGATGCATGGTGAACTAATGAGATGATGGTTATAAGAAAAATATAAGCTGATTTAAAAAATGTTATACATAGATGTTATCACTATTTGTATAAATATGAAAAAATGACTTCATTTATATATTGAAAATATTAAGAATTATATTTGTTTAAGGTTGAAGAAGGAGAATACAAATGGGAGAATGGAAGATCAAAGAAATATATTATTAATTAATATACTAATATGGAATTATCAAATTTAATCATTATTGACTGTTAATTAATTATTATTGCCAGGTTTTTTTCTCAAATATATAAACCAAGACAACACGCTGTACACCAGGCACTGGAGATTGTTATTGTTAAAAACCAATGGATTTTTTTTTTTAAAAAGTACTCTGTTTCTGGGCATCTTGCCAGTTTCTGAGGCAAGACAGCTATAATTCTATACTCTGTTCCACCACTAGATGTCAGTGTCTGTTTATTTTCCAGCTTTTAAAACGAAACAATTATTTTCTTGTAATTCCATCAATATTCTTTTAAGTAGAAAATCTTAACAATTTCCATAATTTTCAGTTTTATCCAAATTATAGCCTTATATTAGTCCATTTCAATGTATTTCTGTCCCCCATAAAAATTAAATTGTCGCTTCCGTCTATGGAACGGTGCGGTTATATTCCCCTTCCTTCTCACTTTCAGAGGATTTTTTGCTTCTTGGGGATCTTTTCCAGGAAATTGGTTTCAAAATAGAGAAGAGAAGATCAATATTCTCACCCAGCTCCAACACGCTGTTCACAGTTGTTCTTAGTTGGTGCTTTTGGACTTCAGATGCCAGTAGCTTGGGCTAGTCGCTGGAGTGCAGCTAACCTTTCTCCTGTTGGATTGGAGGGCTTCCCCCAGATCAAACGGATCGGCCGCCATCGTTCTGCGATCATCGGGGTGCCCCCCCTTCGCCGCCTCTCAGGGGTGACATTAGATCCATTTAGGGTCCCCAGGCAGGGCGAAACCAGCTGTGGGGTGTGGAGCTCCGCAATCCCTCAGCCATGTCAGTACGATGCAAAACCCAAAGTCAGAATAAACTGTTATTTCCTTATAAAGAAACCTGCTTATAAGAGTTCTATTTCTTAGGAGAATGTCAGATCCAAAGGGTGTCAGAAAGGGAATGTTTATCATTTTTCCAAATAATCTGTTGTGGGCCAAAAGAGCCAAACAGAGACAGGTATAATGACCACCTTTGGCATTATTTCAGATATAGCAGCAAGCTTAATGTTTTATTTCATTCATGTGGGAGTTTGTATGCATCGTTTTTATTAATTGGTTAAGGCATCATGCTAAAAACTGAGAAACTATGAATTCTAGCGTCACCTTAGACACAAAGCCAGCTGGGTGACCTTGGGCCAATCACTATCTCTCAGCCCTAGAAAGGAGCAATGGCAAATATTGAAATACTGTGAAGAAAACTGCAAATATATCCAGGCAGTCTAACAATTGGCAACAATGAATGTAAACAAACAAACAAATAAATAAATGTTCGTTCTTTGTAGGTACCAGCTGTTCTTTCTACTCCACTAAGACTGCATGCTTCAAATCCTAATTTATCTACATTAGATTACGGGGATGAAAAAATGTATTCAGATGGTTCTGAGGTGACATCAGAATTTTCTAAATTGCAAGAGGATTTGTGTCACATAGCGCACAAAGGTAATTGGGATTTGTCCCCAATAGAAAGATGATGAAAACAATTTGTAGATTCATGAAAATTAAACTTGGTGAACACTGCATACAATTTATGAATATCAGATATTGGACTATTTATGGAGATCGCAAGAGATATTTTATAAATATGTTTCTTAATTATTTTTCCCCCAGAAAATGATCTCATATTGATTGTTGTTCTGAATGTAAGATTTTGGAATATTTTAACACATCAGGCATTTGTTAAAACCTTTTGCTGAATTTCAGCTTTAGCATTGGTGATGTAAAAGTGTTGTTAAAAGAGTAAGCTATTTTAATTAAAACAAAATATAAAAAGTTTTGAGGACCTCCAAGTCCAAGAAAAATGGCATTAGTCATTTATTTATATGTAAAATAAATAAAGCAGTAACTTAACCATTGTGCCAGCAAAGTTTTTCCCAGCTAAATTCATTTGAATGCTATTTCAGGGGCCTTTTTTTTTCAAATGAGACAAGTATTTCTTTTATGCACAATTTTTAAGACATTAATCACAAAATTTGGGAGTGTTTGCTTGCTTGGTGTTCTTTGTCTTCATTGTGATGCATCGAATAGTTCTACATTTTGCCCTACAAAACACTCATTTCTGTAATTTTTTTGAACTATTTTTGTAGTGTACTTTACCTTAAAGTCAGCTTTTAGTACGATTTCAACAGAAAGAGAGAAGCTGAAGCAGATATTTGACCATGATTCAGTCGCATCTCCATCTGCTCAGATAATTGGACTGAAGAATGCCTTATCATCTGTAAGTTCCCACATTAATTGGACTTGTGTTCAAAAACGTGTCTTATCAATTACATTAATTCTTTTTGGTTTGATTTTTGTCTTTATTTAGTTTACTTCAAACAAGGGGAGTTCAAAGAAATAAACTGAGCTTTGGTATATACTTGTTCACTTGTTTCTATAACAAGCTGCAAATTGTGATTTTGCCAAGAGTTGCCTAAGTGTGGTAGAAGCTTTTAGAGAAGGCACAGTGTGTGTCCTTGTGCATATATTTCATTCTTTGTGAAGTGGTACACTTAGTGTGAATAGGTCCTATCTCCATGATAGTCTTATCTCCAAGTAGTGGGCTTTCATATTTCATCACAGAATTTAGGGAAGTTAATGATAAAAAAATATTTCCAGTGCTCAGGATGATCTGTGCTTGTTACTTTCTCAAGCTATAACCTTGACTTCCAAAAATAGACACAGAGGATTGTGGGAGCATCTACCCATTTATCTCCTCTCTTTAATACTGTATACTCGACTTTTGAATTTATATAATAAAATATAAATTGATAGAATGAACTGGTTGTATCATTGTACCTGCAATAGGGCAATCTGGCATTTGCCTTGACCACTATTATTTTCATTCCCTAAGTCTTAAGGAAGCATCTTGAAAGCAATTCTGATAGTCTGGCTAAATAAGGTGGAATAAAATCCCATCATTAATTTTGAGTTCATTGATCTTTGAATAAAATCTATCCACTAACATAAACAAATTTCAAGAAGTCAGCTTGCAGGGCAACCCCTCTGTGGTCACTTATCTGAATCCCAAGCAAAATACAATTACCTTTGGACAACTTGCTCCTTACATTGTTGTTGATTAGTGATTGGGATCATCAACAGCAGTCAATTTTGAAAGGGAAAAATCTATCTGTTGTTCTCTTGGTATAAAACAAATGGTCCATATATGAAACTGAAACTGGAAGGAAATTGGGAGATGATGAATTGCCCTAAATACGGACTTTCCCAAATATAGTTCCAAGATTGCAAGCAAGGTGCAGAATAGAGTGGTGGAATAAATCATAACATTGAAGTTGCAGTGCTTCGCACATATAAATAATTGCACAGATACTTTTAAAGGGATAAAGTCTGTTGGTAAAGCTGTGATGCAATATATCATCTTATTTTGCTTATTTTAGAATGTATAATGTATAAGAGTATTATGAAAAGTGGTATTTTCCCTCTTCATTTTGAAGTATGGCTCTGTTTTCATCTATCTGGAATTCTTTTATCTTTCCCTATTCTTCCATATCCATAAGCAAAATCTGCCACATATTATTGCAAGATCAGGTTATGCTGATAATTTTAGAAGATGATTTTTGTATGTGTGAAAATATAAAGCAATATTTAAACTGTACATCAACAACTTTGGTACTAAGATCTATATATTAATAGCCACTGTATCCTACCCATTCATTTAGCTCTTAAATATTTTTACAGCTTTCATCTCTTAGTTGCTGTACTCTCTAAAGAACAATAATCCTGTTTTTTGCCTATATTAGTGAATACAAAAATTAGGCTGGAGGCTAAAATATTCTAATAGTTTATTCAGCTCCGATGGATGCACTCCTTTCAGTTGCCCTTATTTCCTTTAACTTTTTCCTTGCCACAGTAAGCTGATTGTGGAAGGGATCCTTTTTCAAGAGACATCTCTTATCATATCACTTCTTAGATCTAATTTACTACAGAAATTAAAAATATAATTTGAACAAATTTTCTATTCCAGTTTAGGCACTGGAAATAGAATTTATATTGTTTCATGATGCATTGCTTTTTTATGTGCTTGTGAGGCAGTGGTTCATATACAGCAGTACCTTTTTTATTTGAGTTTTTTTGTTTTTGTTTTGCATTGCAGAATGCACAATATTTCATTCTTTCAGATGCAAATCACCAAACAATTGTCCAACATTTGGCAGACATTTTGATCGATTAAAGTTAAGCAGCTCAGGATATCCTAAAAAATTAGCTAAGAAGATGTAGATAGGAATAACCCTGCTAATTCTTTCTGGGAATCAAATGTAGTTCCTACTGGTTATGAAATGTGGACAATTTTTCTGGATTGGATAGGGACAACGGAGGCACAGTATCTAGTTATTACACAAGTATGGATTGACCAAAAATGCTTTTGAGTTCCTGAAGAAAAGCAAAATATAATAAAAAATAACTTGTAGCAAAGCATAGACACATGCCTAATTTTCACAAGAGTTAGGAAATGAAGTATGTGGATTTCTTTTTAGACTTCACTCCATTTCCTAACTCCTATGACTTCATGTTGCATTATTAAAACTTCTAACAAAACACGTTACGACACTTTAATAATATTATTTATATGATTGAAATTGTGCACTGCATATTTAAAAGGAGTAAAACATGATATATATCCATCCAAGTTAATAAAATAGTACAAGCCACATATAGTCCATTGCTGAAGTTTCATTGCCCTAATAGGTAAAGGAAGAATAAATATTCAAAAAAAAAAGTAAATACTCTTATTTCAAATCTTATAGAAACTGACATGTGGAAAAGAAGTGATGCAAATTCATGGGGGCTTTTTGTTGTTTAATAAAGATCCACATGTACATATATATTTTTATCAGTGTCAAGCAACAAGCCAGGTTTAAATGTCATGTGCTTGTGAAATTGAAAATAAATCTTGTCATTTTAAATATTAATACATGTGAATGCTGGATTTATAGATATACAAGAGGACACTTAAGGTAGCCAGTCCTTATTTTCCCTAACATCCACTCAAATCCTAAAGGTATAGCATGCTTTCAACCCATTCAGTTAATAAATAAACTGATTCTCCATAGTTTATACATTTATAAGGCACCTGTAAGGTTAAAACAATATAAGGAATCTCCATAATAATTTATTCAGATAAATTTTCATACTCGGAAGGGAACAAGATGAATGCCACCCCCTCAGATTCCAAAGCATCATTGAAATAGCCAGGTCTCAACAGTTTTGTTAAAGGCCAGGAGAGTAGGAATATGTTTGCTGTCAGAGGGAATGCTGCTGTAGAAGAGGAGATAGCATTGGAGAAGGCTGGACTAAGAGATTCCCCCAAATTAAAATCTGTGAGGGGATAGAATGAGAGTAGAGTCTCTCTTGCAGCTCTTAATGAATGGACAGAAGCTGCTGGAATATGCAGTCTATAGAGACCCAGGTCCTGAATCATGAAGACTTTCAAAAGTGACATCCATAGTAACACTTAGAATTGCACCCAGAAACACACTGCTTACAGTTCTTAAAGCAAAGATTTCACATACGCAAATTAACTGGACCCAAAACTGCTTCAGCTGCTGTATTTATCACTAGCTAATGTTTCCAAATTGAACTTAAAAGTTCAATTAAAAGTGTATGGTCTATTACAATAATCCAAAATGGGAGAGGGGGTTCACACAGGCATGAATGATAGTGCACAAGACCACCCAATCCAGAGAAGTGTAATTGGCAACAATTTTCCCTGACACAATTTCTAAGTTCCAAACTGGTATTCAGAAGTTGCTCCTGATTCTGGTTGGGAGTTTTTTGTAATAAGTATGAATTATAGACATCCTTTTAAAATGTTTCCTACTATTCAGCATTATTAGTAAGCTGTACTTTATACAATTATGACTGACGGAGAAAATGTGACCCGCAAATATAATGGATATATTTGGATATTGGCAATGAAAATACTTTCAGATTGCCCACATCAATTTTGGTACTTTATTTATTCATATATCATCCCCTGTCAGGATTAAATTTAAAACTACTTGTATTTTCTTCATTTTTTTACTTATTAATTATATTAATTTATACAGTAGCAGTTCTGGCTGGCAAACAGATTTTAAATCAACAAAGAACAGAAACAAAATAGTAGACAACATTATATCTATCCATCTACCTGTTTAGCATGCTACATTTGATACATGTATTGACAGTGACATTCTGAATAATTAATACTTTCCAAAACTTTATTCATAGTGACTTGCTATTTAATGCATTGAAGCTTGTTCCCAGATAAATGGATATAACATTGCAGTATCATTTCTTTTGACATCAAAGATAATTAACAAATTCCCAAGTGGTTAGTCATAGTCGTCTTAAAAACTGTATTCTGCTTGAAAAAAATCATGCAACACCCACTTGCTGAGGAGACTTGTTTGATCTTGCCCTGATTAGTCATACAGAGATTAATGTCAATTATTACCAAATGGGTGTGCATTTCCTGTCTTTTGCTTATGTTGTAGTTAAGTGGGTAAGGCACCACGCTGCTGCTACTATTGCACAGAAGCAAGCTTGGCTTGCATGCGTTGAACCTTCTTTCTTGAATAAGCTAGTG
Organism: Azemiops feae; assembly: GCA_023970755.1. NCBI lineage: Eukaryota > Metazoa > Chordata > Lepidosauria > Squamata > Viperidae > Azemiops > Azemiops feae. The sequence goes on from JALGBA010004009.1 coordinate 644,045, forward strand.
GTTTTCAACCTCTTTGTCTAATAGAAGAAAAAGTTATCTTGTGGTGGCATCTTCATCTAGCAATGATTATTTTCTAACATAAATCAAAGCTAGAAGAATGTTTGCTGTCTTTGGAGGAAAGAGAAATGGATATTCATACCTAGTTGGTGTTGGTGGCAGCATTCATTAAATGGAATGGAGAGGAATTTGGAAGATAATTAGCATATATACTTCCTAACTCATTAGTCACACTTCTTCTTAAAATTACATTCCCGGAATATAGTAAAAAAAAAGCCAAGGATCTGTCAGGAATGTAAGACATCTGCCTTATACTTTAAAAAAATGGAAGAATCCATAAATCTTGAATAATCTTATTTGAAATCATTTCTGCTTGCATCTGTTACCTGTGTATTCTTGGAAACTCTTAATAACTCTCAAGTACATGTGATGTTAAATGTGTAATGTCAGATGTGTGTTTTTCATTACAACCAGATTTAGAAGACAATAATGATAGAAGCTCAAAAGAAGATTAAACTTTTCCTTCATCTGATCATTAAAAAATATCTCTGGCTTCTGACTACATTTAAAAAAAAAATACATCAATACTTTGATAAATTCAGTATCATGATAGAGAAATATTAAGCCTTTCATCACTAGATGCTGTGGTCCTGTACCATATCATTATTTCCCAATAAGCTGGCAGTGCAGTATGACACAGATTTAATACCATCTTCACTTACCTTCTTAAGTAGCCTGACTGCAGATCATACTTGAAAATTTACCATCATGGAGACTCTATAGCACAAGTTCATCCCAGAGTTAACCTCATGTTTGCTCTCAGCTGGTGCTTTGCAAAGGTTGCTTTTCTGTTGCTATACAATACTTGGCCTCAAATACTCTTAGAATTCCATTTTGTCTCTCTCTTTTTTATATCAGAGAGAGAACTATTTGTAATTAGCTGACACACTTTGATGGCCCAAATGTACTTTATTTTTTCTCTTAAATGTTCCAGGCCATAGCACAAAACACAGATCTTAAAGAACGGTTATGCAGAATACATGCCGAATCTATGCTCCTTGATTCAGCTGCTAATGCAAATTCGAGCCCTGATTTTGTAAAGGTGGGTATAGATTTCCTGTCTTTTTGCAAAACTCCTTGTTGCATCTCTCCTCCATTCGGCTGGTCATTATCTTGTCCTCATGAATCTTCTCATCACGTAGTATGGCATTAATTGTGAATGCCACCCAAAGAATAACATCAGCTTTGAGCATGCTTTCATTGTTGTTTGATGACAGACTGCTTGCTTTTATTTCACTTCTGCTGTAAAATCTTTTGCAAAAGCCTTTTCACCATTCTTTGTAGTGTTGCTGAACAGTTTGTATATTCCATGTTTTATTTTTTTATATACCAAATTCTTCTATACAACTTTTGCACAGAAGGGAAAAAACCTTCAAATAATTGTCAGAAACTAATTTGCCTTTGTAAACATAATCTTTTAACCCAGTCTGGAAAAAACTTAACACTATAGAAAACCTATCAAGATAAGGATTATAGTATACTAATCCACTCAGATTGTTAAAAAGGGCTTTGGGGGGTGGGTGGGGGAGATAAGATATGTAAAAAAAAATAATTTGGACTACAAAATGTTCTTAATCAATTGCTTAGTTTCCCTTTTCTTGCTGAATATGTTTCTGCCACTAATAACTACGTAGAAATAGGATGAAAATTAATGCAGATACATTTAGATATAATAGGTTAACAACCCCTTATTTAAGCAGGTGCCCTCCAAATATATTGGGAGTACAATTCTGATGTCCTCCATACTAATGGGAGGTTTGGGAGGACATGAGCTTAGGGAAGGCCGAGATAGAATGCATAACTTTATAACAATGGAGTAAGTGAGATTTCAAGATAAGAAATAATATAAAGAATATTATAATAACTGAGTTTATATGACTTTTTAAAACAAACAAAAATGAATTTAACTTATTCATGGCAAATAGATAATATAGGTGTGTTCCAGTCATATTTTGTGAGTATGCTGTGTTTTGAACTGAACAATTGGAGAGGTCAGATGTTAATGGATTCTAACTTACATTGCATTTTTATGAGATATTCTCAAGGCATTTGCCACTATGTGCAATGGAATTTCTCTTATTGTCTCATGAAAGCTATTGCTATAATCGGAGACTAATAATTTTTTTGACATTGATGGCCTTTTAGTGCTTATGGTGCTAATCAGCATCTGCTATAAGCTAGGCAGACAGTTTTCCACATTTATATTACACCATTTTGTTTCTGTGAACATTCCATTTTGTTTACACTAATGGATAGTCACACAAGTTTGCACTTGCTGTAATATATGTTGGGGAATAAATTGCATGCAAAATAATCTAGGACTTCCCATACACCCTGATAAACCAGAACTCTGTTTTCACCTTGCATAGTAATTTAAAAGTGGGAAACTTTTGGGGCTGGGGCTACATTTCCTTCTTTCCTTAGGCTAAGGGATCTGCAGAAAACAAGGTAGTCAGTTATAATGTTAGAATGGGCAGGATAGCAATTTCATTTCTTTTGTTTGAGGGAATGCAGGTGCTTTTTAACTTTGAAGAGTCTCAAGGCATACATCTTCCAAAATGGAAGCCCTTGATTTGAAGGGATGGGTTAAAGAGATTGTAAGGACCCACATCAGCTAACCACCCAAGAAAGCAGAACTCTTGAAACAAGCATTGTCTCAAAAGGAACTTTTATTAGGGGTTAGTGACAGTAGGGAAGTCAAGGCGAGATCTGGGAAAAATCCGGCTTAAACGGTACAGTTAAACTAGCAATCTTCCTCCTCCCACCAAAGTCATAGTGTCCATTTGAAATCCAGCCAATCCACAGGTGGTACGATGTTTGGGTAATTGGCACAGTTGGGGCGCATCTCAAGATCTTCTCCAGTTTCGTTTCTTCATAGTTGTCTCCCTGATAAGGGTGACACAGTCTTTTCTCAGGTGGATAGAAGCAGGAGAGGAAAAGCAGAAAGCGAAAGTTATCCCAAGCAAAAGCAAACTCCCCCCCTCCCAGCAGAATGGCAGGCCCCAAACAAGAGCACATATGCAGGAAAAACAATAAGGATTTGGGGACCTGACATATGCCCCCCCTAGAAAAATGGGAAATCCACCTAGAAAACAAAAAGGAAAGGGGAGTAGAAGCAATACAGACATATCAATCAGGCTTATTGGGATTTTTTACATGGAAACGTTTGAGAAGTCTAGGGGCTCTAATATGTTTCTTGTACACCCACTCATTCTGTGAGGAAGGGAGATCCTGCCAGGCTACTAGGTACTGTGTCACCCCATGATGTTTTCGAGAATCCAAAATATCTTTAATTTCAAAGTGTTGTTCACCCTCAACCATGATAGGCGTGGGCACTGGAGGTGCAAGAGGCCTAAGGTTAGAGGTTTGAGCAAGCTGCAGTGGAAGACAGGGTGGATTTACCGTAGGTTTTTTGGCAAGTCCAATTCAACCATCACAGGGTTGATGATGCATTTGACAGGGAAAGGTCCAACAAATTTAGGGCCTAACTTCTTTGAAGGTTGTAAAGACTGCAGATACTTAGTGGAAAGGTATACCCTGTCCCCAACTTTATATGGTTTTTGCTCCACCCTCCGTTTATCGGCTTGAGTCTTATAGGCCTCTCTGGCTTCATCCAAAGCTTTCCTGACTACTGGCCAGGCATTCTGCTACTGTTTAATCCATTCCTGCAAGGAAGGAATTTCAGGTTCCTTGATAGAGAGTTCAGGCATGGCTACGAAAGTCTGACCACTAGCTACTTGAAATGGAGTGAAACCTGTACTGGAATGCACAGCATTATTATAAGCAACTTCAGCAAACGGCAACAGATCAGACCAATTGTCCTGCTGATAATTAATAAAATATCTAGAACTGAGTTAGTCTCTCTGTTCCCCCCCCCATTCGTTTGAGGATGATGGGAAGATGACAGCCCTTGACTAGAACCCATCAAGTCCAGAAAAGCTTTCCAGAACTTAGAAGTGAATTGAACACCCCTCTCTGAAATTATGCGTTGTGGGGCTCCATGAAATCAATATTCATTTTGCACAAAGAGTTTAGCTAAAGTTTTAGCAGTTGGGATCTTAGGGCATGGAATGAAATGAATCTGTCTAGAGAACAAATCCGTTACGACCCAAATTACAGTGTTGTCAGCACTTTCAGGCAGTTCCACAATAAAATCCATAGAGATCTCTCTCCAGGGTGCTGACAGACTTGCTAATGGTTGAAGCAGTCCTGGAGATTTCCCTTGCTGGCGTTTAGTTGCTGCGCATGTGGGGCAGCTGGCTACATAGCTTTCTATGTCCTTTTTTAAAGCAGGCCACCAAAATTGCCTCTTAAGGAGATGTAAAATTTTAACAAATCCAAAATGTCCAGCAGTTTTTGAGTCATGCCCTGCTTGCATTACATTTAAGTCTTAGGGCTGCTGGGACATAGAGTTTCTCTCCAATCCAGGCTAATCCATCTTTTAACACACACAGGTTATTATAGTTCCAAACCACTCATCGGTTCCTAACGCAGTTTTAAAGTCCTGCGATAAAGTTTTTTCGATAGGAGCCACAGGTCTCGACTGGGCCCTGGTGGTTACAGGGGCTGCTAATTGACGAGAATGTAGAAATGGTTTAGTCACTTCTGCTTTCTTGCTGTTATATTGTGGTAGTCGGGACAATGCATCTGCTAAAAAATTCTTTTCCCCAGGGAGGTAATGGATAGTGAAATCAAAGTGATGAAAGTGTTGGGACCACCTTGCTTGTTTGGGTGAGAGTTTCCTGGGAGTTTTCATCGCTTCAAGATTCTTATGATCAGTCCATACTTGAAACGGTATTTTACTCCCTTCCAGGAAATGCCTCCAAGTGAAGAGAGCCCATCGTACAGCATAGGCCTCCTTCTGCCAAGCTGCCCATCTCTGCTCAGTCTCTAATAATTTCCTAGAAGTGTAAGCACAAGGTTGCAATTGTCCCTCTTTATTTCTTTGTAACAAAACTGCTCCTACAGCCACGTCGCTGACATCAGCTTGAATTATAAACGGCTGTTCTGGGTCCGGATGCTTCAAAACCGGCTCCATAGAAAAAAGTCTCTTTAAGTTTCTCAAAAGCGGCTTGACATTCCCCTGTCAATTTTAACGATTGACTGGGCTTCAATTTATCCCCCCCTCTAGTTTTTAACAAGTTTGTGATTGGAAGGGCAATTTATGCAAAAGATGGGATGAATTGTCTGTAAAAGTTCGCAAATCCTAGGAAACTTTGGAGTTGTTTCCCGGTTTTTGGAGGAGCCCATTCCAAGACTACTCTCACTTTCTCTGGATCAATCGCTACCCCCTCATTAGATATACGAGAGCCCAAGTAATCAATACGATCTTTGTGGAATTCACACTTTGACAGTTTGCCATACAGTTTGGCTGAACGTAGCTTTTTCAGTACTGCTCTGACTAGCTTAATGTGTTCATCTTTGGTTTCTGTGTAAATAAGGATGTCATCCAGGTAAACAAAAAACCCCTTATACATATGCTCATGCAGAACTTCGTTGATTAATTGCATGAATGCTGCAGGGGCCCCTTGTAGTCCAAAAGGGAGAACTTTAAATTGGAAACAACCCAATGGGCAGTTGAAGGCAGTTTTCCATTCATCCTCTTTCTTTATTCGTATGTGGTAATAAGCTTCTCTCAAGTCTAGCTTGGGAAAAAAATTCCTTTTGACAAGTGCGCTAACATATCTTTCATAAAAGGTAGTGGATACAAGTTTTCGATGCACACAGCGTTCAGACTTCTATAATCTACACACAGACGGAGAGAGCCATCTTTCTTTTCTCTCAATAATACAGGGGCTATAGAACCGGGGTCTAGCCGGTTCTATAAAACCCTGCTCTAAATTCTTTTTTCCCCCAAGTTTTTTATTAATTTTCCAATATTACATTTACATATTTGAAAAGTAGCGTGGCGGCTGAGCACACTAATTCCATTACATTTGAGTATCATCAGTACAAATCTCAAAAGTATTACAACAGCTAATTCCCTCTCTTTCCCCCATAATATCTGCTGTCATATTCGAACCAATACATTTCTTATTCTATCAATCAAACAAAAAATACCTTTCTAGTATTCATCAATAATCTTCAGTCTATACATATCTTAATTAATTTGACATTCCATCTTTTAGACAATAATCTAGTAAGTTTTTCTTAACTTTAATTTCCCATTGATATTTAAATTTAACGTTTAATCTTTTATCATTTCCAGATTTTAAATGATCCCAATTTCTAAGTCTCCTATCTCATATTTGGGGCTAATAATTTTTTTCTTTTCTTCCTTCTACTTCCTTCCTTCCTTCCTTTCCAGAAAGAGAAAATAAAAATAAAAAAATAAACCACCAGCATTTGTACCACAAACCCATATACAAATTTAATTATTAACATTTATACTTCTAAGTTTTACTTAATCTTTGTCTCAATTCATAACAATATCTTAAATTCAAATCTTAGTTATTTGTAAGCATTCAAACTTTTAGCCAATCAGTGACCTGATGGTTAATTTTCCCTTAATATTTTAATTTAACATTTAATATTTATATTTTTTCCAAATTTTTAATTAAACACAATTCCTTTATCACAATTCCTCATACAATCTAATATTTAAAATACACCCCTTATATATAAATTCTACCATCTATCTTAACAAACTAATAAAACAGTATAGTATTCTTATTTCAATATTTATATTTCTAGGTTTTATATGACCAAAATTTTCTTTATCTCAAATCGTTACAATATCTTGTGTTCAGAATACATATTCTATCCATTTAGATATATTCTATTTTAGATCTCATGTGTAGATCAAAACCCCAATCTTTTTCAATCTTATTCTAGCTTTTTTCCCTCTGCCAGGTCATTTTTCGTATCTTTGCTTTTAAATCATCAAAAAGATCTCCTTGTATTATTGTGGCTATTGTTTGATGTTGATAAGAGCGTCCAGTTGATGTTTTCTTAGGAGGACTAGCTGATTTAGCAGGTCGATGCAGTTGTCCCAAAGTATTTATCTTCTCTTTCATCTGTTTTTCTTTTTTATCTTCAAATTCCTTCTGGTTTATAAGAAAAGTCCTTTCCTTGTTCTCTATTATCAGTTTCTTTTTTGTCTTTTCCATTGTCTGTATTTGTTGAGTATCTAAGTCTTCTGTCATAGCATTTGGTTGTTTCACTTTCTCTATAGAATTCTGTATAGATGATTCTTTGGTTGAAGTCATAATTTGAGTTTGCATATCCAGACTTATACGTAGAGTTTGGATAATCGCTTTTAACATACAAAGAATTTGTTCCTGTGCTTCCTCTGTAGAAGAAATCCATTCCTGTTCTTCTTCCATTGTAGTATATTAAACTAAAAAAAAACCTTACAGTCAGAAAGTCCACCAAGTGAGTTGCTGAGCTGGGTTTCTTGCAGATGGTGCTTCAAGGTTGCTTTATATCTTATCTATTTTCAAAGCTGTCAACAAGTCTCTCTTAAAGAATAACAGGTTACGTCTCAGAGTTAATTGGATCTTTTCAGTTCCCCCCCCCTCTATTTTAAGGGGGAAAAAACCCCAAATTTTCAATAGTAATTAGAGTAAAAATCAGAGAAAAAAAATAGAGAGAGTAGAAAGTTACAAGTTTTATAATCCACCAATTTTAGGAAATAGAATTCCAAGTAGGATCCCAGTATTTTTCCAGCGTTTTAAACTCCCAAGTGGTTAATTGCCGCTGTTTCTGGAGGGAGGGCTAAAATCCCCCTTCCCTCACCACAGGGGGGAAAGTACTTTAGCAGCTTATGCAGGTAATTAAGTAATTAGGATGTAAGAGAGGTAGACCTCACCCAGTCCTGTCCACGCTGCTTTGAAGTTGCCAGATGGTAATGTGACTTCGGCTGTTAGCAGCCTAGGGACGAGCCATGTTTCTATGGCCGGTCCTTTCGTCTGCCAGTTTGGAAGGAATGCCAGCTCTGATGGGAGTGTTTCTGCTCTCCCGCGATCCAGCGAAAGCCCCTCCTTGCTGGTCACCTCTTCGGGGCGACTTTTGGCCCTTTTCAGGGGCCCCCAGCGATGCGAAACTGAACGGGGGAGAGAGAGCAAGTCTCCCAGCCATCCATGGCGGCTGCGTGACGAACCGGAAGTATTTTCCCAGTTCATCCAATTCCCTGGGAGTCATAGAATACATTTTTGGCTTTGGCAGTTTCGCCCCTGGAATGATTTCAATAGCACGGTCGGTGAGGGGGGAGTTTGTCTGCTTTCTGTTCACTGAACGCCTCAGCCAAATCTCAATATTCCATTGGGAAGCTTTGCAAGTCTGAGGGCAGAGACAAATTTGTGGCATAATCCACATCTCCCATCGTTTTCTTTAGAGACGGGCGGGGCTTCCCCCTGTGGGAATTTTAGCCGTCCTTCCCTCCAGTTGATCATGGGGTTCCATTTCTTTAGCCAAGCCAGTCCCAAAACTAACAGCCACTCCATTCCTGGGGCCACAATAAATACTAGAGCATGGGTCGGCCATCCGAAACGTCGGATGAGCCGCACGGACCCATTTAGCTTAAAAAAAAAAAACGCTGGGAGCCGCGCGTTCGCGCATGCGCGCGCACCCGCGCATGCGCGCGACCCCGTTCGCGCATGCGCGCGCGCCCCGCGCACCCGCGCATGCGCGCGACCCCGTTCGCGCATGCGCGCGCGCCCCGCGCACCCGCGCATGCGCACCCGCGCGCCGTTCGCGCATGCGCGCGCCGTTCGCGCATGCGCACCTGCGCTCGCGCACCCCCCCCCGCACCCGCCCGCGCATGCGCGCATGCGCTCGCGCACCCCCCGCACCCGCCCGCGCATGCGCGCATGCGCTCGCCAAAATGGCGGAGGAGGCTCCGGAGCCGCAGGTAAGGCCTCAAAGAGCCGCATGCGGCTCCGGAGCCGCGGGTTGCCGACCCGTGTACTAGAGTCTCTGCGTGGTCCCCCAGGTCAATATGTAAAGGTCTGGTGGCAAAACTGGCAGGCACCGCCCCCCTGCAACTGAGCCATCCAGTTGGCAAAAAGTAATTGGAATTTTTAGTCTCCTGAGGGGTATCCCCATTTTCCCCACTAGTTCTGGGCTGATCATGCATTGGGTGCACCCCGAATCCAGCAAGGCTGCTAATTTTACTGTCTTCCCAGTGCCAGGTATGGAAAGTTCTAGGGACACTGTTATGGGATCAGTTGGCCCACTCACCAGTGGGTTGTTTTCGTAGTCGCTTTCCGTCCCTTCTTGGTCATCGTAGCGTCGAGTTGGAGCTTGACCCTCTCTGTCGCAATCATGGGAGAGCTCTACGACCTCTTCAGATCTCATCACAGTCTCCCTGGGGTGCAGGGAGGTTCTCAGGGGTCTTCCAGCTGGTAGACATCCCCTTTCTTGGCAGGTGTCTTGCTGCGGCAATCCACGGCTCAATGCCCTTCTTTACCACATTTGAAGCAGGCAGTGGTGCGAGATGGGGCAGGCGAAGCTTGAGCGATCTCCCCTCGCTTCTCTGGCTGCGGTCTGAAGCTTGATCTCACTGGGCGGTGTAGGTGCTTGCGTTGATCAATCTCCACTTCCTCAGCTAGCAGGCACCAATCATACAGTCGTCCCGGGGCTCCACGAGCTACATAGGCATTGTACAACTCTTTGTTGAACCCATCCTGGAAACAGCTTACCAGGATGTCTTCTGGCCAGTTTAGGCGGCTGGCCAATTCTCTGAACTCTTCGATATACTCAGCCACTGGTCTTCTTCCTTGCTTCACCGTCTTTATGCGCTCCCGGGCTTTTTTGTCTGCCAGCCGGTCTTCGAAACATCTGCGGAGAGCGGCCATAAAGCGGTTGACATTTCTCAATTCGGATGCATTACAGTTGTACAGGGCCACCATCCAATCAGCTGCTCCGCCTTCCAAAGCTAGTGTAACTACCCGAACTTTTTCTACATCAGTAGGCAGTGTTCTCCCATAGATTTACATGTAGGTGAACACTTGTGCCAGGAAATACCCCAATCGCTTCAGATCTCCATAAACTTTCACTTTGATCGGAATCGCCTTCACTTCGGCTAGTTTAGGTGGTCTACCTCTGGTTCCTTGAGACGGATGGCCTCGCCACGGTGTTACCGCTGGGGCTCCAATTCCTCTTCCTCCGATTCCTCTTCCTCCAATTCGCCCTCCGACTCTTCCTCCAATTCAAGGGATTCTTTCAGCTGCACCTTGAATTCATCGAGGGTCTTTTTCACATACAGCGAGTAGTCACTGTGAGTTGTGGGGGGGGCCACGGAGGGAGGCTCAGCCAATCTCACTGTATACATGTTATACTTTGATAATAAAGGTTTATTCATTCATTCATTCAATCAATCACTGCTTCCATTGTCTCTGACTTCAATTCTTCCTTTTCTCTATCTTTATCAGGAGGGGCATTCTGGATTTTTCTTTTTCACCTTTTTCTTCCCTCCCCCTTGAGTAAGGGTGACTTTTGGGCTTTTTCTTCCCATCCTTTTTTTCTGACCCCGAGTGACCATCTGGCTCGATCTTCTTCACCAGAAGGCCCAGTTTCTTCCAGATCCCTGGAGAGGCTCTGCTCGGGTTTCAAACAGAGAAGATCTTCAGCCCATTTCGCTGCCTGGAACTCCTCCATGTGGAATTCAGTTGCGACTCCCCCAGCAGAGCAGCAGCTTCTCCAAGTTGAGTACTGTGCAGATCTCGCCTTACGTAAGGACCAACCTCAGCTAACCACCCAAGAAAGCAGAACTCTTGAAACAGGCATTGTCTCAAAAGGAACTTTTATTAGGGGTTAGTGACAGTAGGGAAGTCAAGGCGAGATCTGGGGAAAAGCGCGCTTAAACGGTATAGTTAAACTAGCAATCTTCCTCCTCCCACCAAAGTCATAGTGTCCATTTGAAATCCAGCCAATCCACAGGTGGTATGATGTTTGGGTAATTGGCACAGTTGGCATGCATCTCAAGATCTTCTCCAGTTTCGTTTCTCCATAGTTGTCTCCATGATAAGGGAGACACAGTCTTTTTCTCAAGTGGATAGAGGTGGGAGAGGAAAAGCAGAAAGCGAAAGTTATCCCAAGTGAAAGCGAACTCCCCCCCCCCAGCAGAATGGTAGGCCCCAAAGAAGAGCACATATGCAGGGAAAACAATAAGGATTTGGGGACCTGACAGAGATGTTTGATGTCTTTACAATATTTAAAACATTTATTTTGACTATAAAAATGAAAATATTTAGCCCCAACCACTACAGCAGGGGACTCTAGTATTCCAAATGGAGTAATGGGGAACTGTACATTGCTTATCCTGATCAAATTCAAAATGCCAGTCCTGCCTTTGAATGGTGGGGCATATATCATCTCTGCACAAATAGGATGGCTATTTTTTTTTTCCTTAGGAAAAGGAAATGCATCACTGAAAAGGAGAACCGAGGGCATAGATTTGCATATGGTGATTTATCTATGCAAATCCAAATTTAGAAATTATGATTAATTCTTTTCAGTATATCAACATACTGGGAAAAACAATGAACCGGAGTGAGGTGTACCTACCCACTCAGCTGGCTGGATGCTATTGTTGAGGGCAGTGCCCAGGATCATACTATCCTTTCCATTTTTATTTACTTAAAAAGTTTAATGTAATTATTCATAAGCGTTTGTGAAATGGGAGAGGTTTTAAAACTAAAACCATACAGTAGGTCTTAATATAATAATCTTACTGATATCATCTAAGAATTTATAGTTACAAATACACAGACTAATAAGCAATGGAGATAAGTATGTGGTTGATTTTGTTTTATGGGTTAGTCCGATTTTCCAGTTGCTTGTGACTGCTGATTTATCTCTTTTTTCTGTCAGAGAAAAAGATGTGAGACTTTAGAAATTGCATAATCCAAACTTTACACTTTGATAACATCTTTGGTAACATCTTTTCTGTTTTGACATTACTTTGATCAATTTGGATATGCTATTGATACTGAATTTGTTTACAGTGAGTCTAATACTAACTATATTGAAATTATAAAATATTACTTTTGCAAAGTCATGGAGAGAAGTGTTCCTAATGCATTTCACGCAAATCATATCTTTACTACAAATAATATGTATACTGTATTAACCAAATCTTGAATATTAAACAACTAAATTATCAGAAAAAGCATAGGTATGTAGAAGAAGACATTTGTAGAGGAGAAAAACCACTGAACTTAATCCTATTGACAATCTTCAGAGGACAGATTAAATTAGCTAATTATGCTTTCCTCTTTGATCAAAAAGTCAGCAAATTTTCTTCAACAAATTCCTAAGGAATCTTTAACTGGAAAGATAAATGTCTGCAAAATAAAAACCACAGACATTTTCATGACAAGGGGTCCACGTGCCAATTTTCTTTATTCTCCTGTTCCCAGTTTCCTTGAATGACAGCTGTTTTTTGGGGGCGGGGGGTCAGAAAGCCAAGATCTACAAGCTGCATACCTTGTTTTTGTGATCACAGAAGCCTTCAAGATCATGCTTCAAAATTTGAAACATATCAAATAAAAATGTCAAATAAAAGCAGCATGTTTATGAAAAAGATAAATTCATTTATCTTTACAAAAATGAACTAGTTGGGAGGAATGAGGTGGCAATTTCATTCCTGTTCCTTTTGGTGACATTCTTTTACTTCACTGAGGTCTTGGGTCACTCAGAAAATGTAGAAATTAATAAAGATGTGCTGTTCGTCACAAAAAAACTGAACATTCTTTAACTGGACACATGAGGTCACAAATCAAATGAAAAATCTCTTTAGGCTTCTCTATGTCAATAACTATATCAATTTAAGTATTATTAGAAACTATTTTGTGATGAAAAATATCAGAAATAAATGAACACCTGCCTCACTATTTTTTTCTTGCTGAACCCAAATTCTTCATGACCTTGAGGTTTTGAGTGTGCATAAATTAACTGATTTCTCAAATAAGTGATAAATATTATAGCAATGACATTGTAAGGCAATGCAAAGATTGACATGAAAGGACAGAAAATAATTGGTCATTATATCCAGCATTTCTATTTGACATTGTCAGTTTCTCTTAGGCTTTACTGCCCCTGTCCTTTTATATATGTTAGCTTCTTACAATGTACTGTACTTCACAATTCTGCTTTTGTTTTGCTGTTAATTTGCTTAGATGGGCTTTTTGACTCTCCATCCAACCAGGGTTTTGCCACCTCTCTGCCTTAACTTCTACCTATCCATCACTGCTTACAGTGATGTTGATAAATCATTTATTCCATTTTGAGGTGAAAGCACCTAGCTAGTATTAGTTCCTTTAAAAACCTTAGAATGGTTTTTATAAACAAAGTAAAACAACCATCTACCTTTCCTGACTCAAAAAATGGAAGATCCTAGCTTTGCAAATCTGCTCTCTATGCATCATTATCCAGCTCATTATAGCTTTTCCAGTTCCCTTTGGAGTATCGCTCTGATACAAAGTTCCATTGTATTTCAGAAAATAGTATGTTAATAGAAACATAAGCAGCTTCTGCAATTACATACATGCTTAGCTGACTATGTCAGGCTCACAGTGATCTCCGTTTTAAAATCAGCATGTTTGCTGAAGGACTTTGTAATCTGTAACAATCTAGTATCATTTCATGGAGGGGGGGCTTAGTTAAGGAGTTCTTGACTTCCACCATGAAATTCAGCTTTAACTGCCACTAGAAACTGAGGTATTTAAGAAAGGTGTTAGATATATAAAATTCTTATGATTCCGTATTTTCCTTCCTAAGGTAATTTGAGGAGGCATCCTTCAAAAGCCTGCTCAAAAAGGCTTTAATTCTTCATTTACAACCATTTGTTTAGTGAACTTTCAAAGATACAACATTAAAAAAAAGTGACTGTTTTTCAGACTTACAGCAGTTGCAACATCCCCATGGTCATGAGATTAAAATTCAGATGTGTGGCAACTGGTTCATATTTATAACCTTGCAGTGTCCTAGGATCATGTGAGCACCTTTTGCAACCCTCTGACAAGCAATGAGAAAGCCAGATTCATGGTATACCAATTTAACAGCTTTAGTGATTCACTTAACAAGTGTGGCAAGAAATGGGGCAGAACTCACTTAACAACTGTCTTGCTTAGGAGCAAAAAATTTGGGCTCAATTGTGGTCATAAGTCAAGGGCTACCTGTATAGCCACATGTACTTAAAGAATATATATTCTCTGCTGTAGTGCCTGCCCTGTGGGATAGCATATCCCAGATGCCCCTATATGATGTTCCAAGTAGTGTTGAAAATCAGGCTGTGGGCAGACTGTGGTGTGAGCCCTAGTAAAACTTCATAGGCTGTTTGATATGGCTTTTCTGTTTCTTTTTTTCATTATGTGTAAAGGGCCCAGAATCAGTTGTATTCAGACATTCTTTTAAATCTATCTTAATAATAAATAAAATATTGCTCATGACTGTTTTTAAATCTTTGGGGTGTTTTTTTTTTTGCAGGAAAGTTCTGAACACCAAAACAGGGGACTGGTTCACCAGATATCGAATGAAAGCAGACTATCAATAACAGATTCACTCACCGAATTTTTTGATGCACAGGAAGTCCTGCTGTCTGCCAGTTCTTCAGAAAATGAGGTCTGGAAAATAGTTCAGAAACACTGGATTTGTTTCAAAATCATCTGACCTTTATTTTCTTTGCAATCTCAGTGTGACATTATGCACATTATTCCAGCATGCAAAACTTACTTACTGGTACTTTCTAAAGTATTTTTAAGAGACTAGGAGACTGAAAGAATGAATACAAGAAGTACTGCTTAGATCAGACATGTCAAACTCGCGATGTCACGTGACGTTGCCCGACGTATCGGAGCTTTTTCCCCGTTGCCGGCAATGGGGTGGGTGCGGTTTCCTTGTGACGCATCCGGCCCGCGGGCCGGCAGTTTGACACCCCTGGCTTAGATGAAGATATTATTATGCTTTTCTTAGGAAGAAATATTTACTTAACCCAAATTTGAATATTATTTCCATTGGAACTGACCATGTAGCAAGTTTTTCCATAATGTGGAAATTATATTCAAGCTTACTTTAGACTTGTCCAGTCCACAGGTTAATAGTTGTTTATAAAGGAATTTTATTGTTGCAATATCCATTTCAAACTTGATGATATATTATTTCCTTTGCACAAATGTGGCAGTATATGAAAAGGGATTTTTTTTTCCACTTCATTTTCAGCATAAAAGAATGTTTCCTTCCTCCCCAGGTGTCTGATGATGATTCATATGCCAGTGATATAAGTGATAATATTTCCGAAGACAACCTTAGTAACGACATTGAGAATGAAAGGCAAACACTTGGTAGGAGTTTTTATTTATTTACTTCTGGTCTCTGATTTTTTTTAAAATTTTGAAGTACTGATAATTAGTAACCTAGAGATATGCATATTAAGTTCAGGCTTCCATTTTAAACAATCGCTTTCTGCAGTTCTGATATTATGTGCAGTGATATCCAAAGAAGGAATAACTCACGTTTTAATGTGTAGCCTTCTGGTGTTCTCTTCCAACACTGATGATGTTCTATGTTCTTTCGCTCTTAACATACCCTTCCCCTATGTTGCATCTTGTATAATTTGTGACTTGGGAGAAAAAAGTTCCTTTCTTAATAATAATAATAATAATAAAGTTGGAAGGGACCTTGGAGGTCATTGAGTCCAACCCCCTGCTCAGGCAGGTAACCCTATACCATTTCGGACAAATGGCTGTCCAGTCTCTTCTTAAAAACTTCCAGTGTTGGAGCATTCACCGCTTCTGGAGGCAGGTTGTTCCACTGGTTAATTGTTCTAACTGTCAGGAAGTTTCTCCTCAGTTCCAGGTTGCTTCTCTCCTTGACTAGTTTCCATCCATTACTTCTTGTCCTGCCCTCAGGCGCCTTGGAGAATAGCTTGACTCCCTCTTCTTTGTGGCAACCCCTGAGATATTGGAATACTGCTATCATGTCACCCCTAGTCCTTCTTTTCATTAAACTAGACATACCCAATTCCAGCAAACGTTCCTGATATGCTTTAGCCTCCTGTCCCCTAATCATCTTTGTTGCCCTTCTCTGCACTCTTTCTAGAGTCTCAACATCTTTTTTACATCGTGGTGACCAAAACTGGATGCAGTATTCCAAGTGTGGCCTTACCAAGGCATTGTAAAGTGGTATTAATACTTCACGTGATCTTGATTCTATCCCTCTGTTAATGCAGCCCAGCACTGTGTTGGCTTTTTTGGCAGCTGCAGCACACTGCTGGCTCATATTTAAGTGATTGTCCACTAGGACTCCGAGATCCCTCTCACAGTTACTACTATTGAGCAAGGTACCCCCTATACTATACCTGTACATTTGGTTTTTCTTGCCTAAATGTAGAACCTTACTTTTTTCACCATTGAATTTCATTTTGTTAGATAGTGCCCAGTGTTCAAGTCTGTCCAGGTCCTCCTGTATCTTAAGCCTGTCTTCTGGAGTGTTGGCTATTCCTGCCAGCTTGGTGTCATCTGCAAATTTGATGAGTTCCCCATCTATCCCCTCGTCCAAATCGTTGATGAAGATGTTGAAGAGCACTGGCCCAGAACAGAGCCCTGGGGCACCCCACTGCACACTTCCCTCCATGTAGATGCGGTTCCATTGAGGACCACACGCTGAGTACGGCCGGTCAGCCAGCTACGAATCCATCTGGTGGTGATGCTGTCTAACCCACATTTTTCTATCTTATCAAGTAGTAGGTTGTGATCTACTTTATCAAATGCCTTACTGAAGTCCAAGTAAATTATATCCACAGCATTCCTCTGATCCACTAATTTTGTCATTTGGTCAAAGAATGCAATAAGGTTTGTCAGGCATGATCTGTTTTTGACAAACCCATGTTGGCTTTTAGTAGTGATTTTGTTTGCCTCTAGGTGTTCGCTGATTCGTTGTTTGATTATCTTTTCCAGAATCTTCTCAGGTATTGAGGTCAGGCTGATAGGTCTGTAATTTCCTGGATCCATTTTTTTCCTTTTTTGAAGATGGGAACTATATCAGCTCTTTTCCAGTCCTCTGGTAGTTCCCCAGTGCTCCAGGATCTTTGAAAAATATAGTTCAGTGGTTCTGAGATCACATCTGCCAGTTCCTTGAGAACCTTGGGGTGTAATCCATCTGGTCCTGGTGATTTGAACTCGTCTAGGCTGGACAGGTGCTCACTTACCGTTTTCTTGCCTATCTTAACTTATGTTTCTATTCTGTTTTTTATGGCACTATTTTTGATAGGTTGGTCTGTTTTTTCCCTTTGTGTAAAGACAGATGCAAAAAACGAGTTAAATAGTTCTGCTTTCTCACTATTGCTTGCCACTTTCATCCACTAATGGACCAATCATTTCCTTCACTTTTTTCTTATTTTTTACATGTTGAAAGAAGCTTTTTTTGTTATTTTTGACTTTGGTCGCAAGCCTTAGTTCATTATGAGCCTTAGCTTTCCTCACTTCATCTTTGCAGGCTCGGGCTATTTGCTGATATTCTGACTTTGTTATGCGCCCCTCTTTCCACTTTCTATACTTGTCCTTTTTATCTTTCAATTTATCAGAGAGTTCTTTATGCAGCCATGCTGGTCTCTTTTGAGAGCTGTTATTTTTCCTCTTTGTTGGTATTGTGCTAGACTGGGCTTTTATTATCTCGCTTTTCAAAATTTCCCAAGCTTCTTTTTTTTTTTTTTTTAAATATATTTTATTAGATTTTATAGGGGTACAGGGATTACATTAAGGTGCTTAGGAACCACCATGGAGGTGGGTATATTAAACATCCAAAAAAAGAAAGACAATCACAAATATATAACTCAAATCAAATCTTTTAAACTTCCCTCTCTAATTCCCTCATTTAATCTTACTTATTCAAATTAATAAATTCTATATAAGTTTCAAACGATCCTATCAAATATCAGTTACATTTCAATTCTAAAAATCCAAATCCTGTTTTTAAGCTTTACTAACTTACAATTACTATATTTCAATTAGCCTTAAATAGACATATTATTAACACTTCGGGTGCCCTTTTTTTTTTTTTTACATAATTATATCTGGTATATTGTTCTCGCAACAACATTCCCATATCTTCTTCATTGATACCATTTTTTTCTCTTATCACCCATCCCTCTTATTCTCCTTTTATTTCCAAATAATTCTCTTAAAATAAAAATATCAGGTCAACAAATAAATTTCTATCTAATTTAAATATATATTCTATCAATGCCTCTATATCTATAAAAATCTTTTTAAACCAGTAGGTAAAGTTTACTTCTCCAATACATATCATATCTAAAACAAAGTAATATTACAAAGGGTATCCTCTTAAAAATTTCACGTGTTCCATTAGTTGTTAAGTCAGTCAAGAAATCAAAGCCTTTTTAATCCCATTAAATAAGACTTTAAAATACATTTTTAAATCTAACTCTGGGCTTCTTTCTATGCCATAGTGGTTTCCATAGTAAGGTTCCTACATAATCAAACCACAATATTAAAAGGTCCATATTCTTTAACGCTTCAAATTGGTCAAAGTTCTCTTTCCTTTCTTCTAATAGCCTTTGGATGGTAAAAGCTGTTTTATTCCATGTTATATTTGCCAATTGTTTATCCACCTTTTCTCGATTTTCAATAAGTTGTATCTGAGTGTCAGTCTCTGTTGGTATTGATGCTTCAGACATCTCTGTTGAAGTTGTTGTATAGTCATCAGACTTCTCGATAGGTTGTGTTGGAAGTTGAATAAAATTAGTTTGTTTTGTGGTTTCCACGGTTTCTCTCAGTGTAGGGAAAAGGGATTGAAAATAGGAACTCACATCCTCTGCAGCTTCTAAAATTGTTTCCAATATAAGTTCATAGTCCAGTTGTGTATTAAGTTCCATATCGATAGTAATAAGGCTTTTTAATCTTTAAAGAAGGCTCTACTTCATAAGAATCAAGCAAGCATTCACCTTCAATTTTCAATAGGCCAGCTGCATCCGTTATCTTGTGGTTATCACCCTTTGAAAGTCATGGCCATTCCCAGCCATAAAGAAATATAATTGCAGTACCACTTTTCAACACAAGATGTCCTCAGCAAACCAAAAAATCTTTTTTTTTTTCCTTTCCAAATAATAGATTTTTTATTTTTCGTGTTGAAAAAGATGAAGAAAGGGCTCAAAATAATAAATGCGTAGTTGTAACAATAATAGTCAAGAATAAAATGTTTTCAGGTCCCCTCAGTATTCCAAAATTTGAATAGTCCATCAAAATTGACTGGTTTTTATTTATATATTTTTTTTTCCAAAGCTGTTTTTCCCCATTGCCCAAACGCTGCTTCCTCACGACAGGGAAATAGTTCAAAGAAAGCTTTTAACAGGAAAGTAGTTAGGGAAAAAAAAAGGGGGTAGGAAAGGTCTCACCCGGATTCTCCACGGGGGTTCTTTCGCTTAGATGTTCTTCTGGCTTTCAGCTGGTGCGACGAAGTGATCGTCCATTTTATAGGACGATCTTTTCCTCCGGCGGCCCTAAGGAGAAAGCTCGAACTGGGGAGAGCCGCCGCTCTTCCCCAGTCGAGCAGGAGCCTCCTCTAACGGTGGTCGCCTCTACGGGGCGACTTTCGACCCGATTAAGGGTCTACCGGCGGAGGGAAAGCAGCCGGTAGGAGAGAGAGATCTCTCCGTACGACTGCTGGTGTCGCGATCCGGAACCGGAAGCCAAAATTTCCCAAGCTTCTTGAGTTGTTTTCCCCTTGAGGATTCTCATCCATGGAATCCTTCCCAAGCCCTCTAAGTTTATTGAAATTACCTCTCTTGAAGTCCAAGACTCTAGTTTGACTGTGTTCTATTGCTTGTGCTTCCATAATGTTGAATTCCAATATTACATGATCACTACCTCCCAAGGTTCCTGTGGCTTCAACACCACCTATCATTTCATCTCTGTTAGTGAGAATTAGATCCAGAATGGCTAATCCCCTAGTTCACTTCTCTACTTTTTGGGAGACAAAGTTGTCTGCTAGGTTTGTCAGGAATCTGTTCGATCTTCCACTTGGTGCAGAGTTTGTCTCCCAGTTGATGTCAGGGTAATTAAAGTCCCCCATTACTATTGTGATGTGCTTCCTACATACCTTAGTTAGCTGACTAGCAAAAAGTTCGTCTATTTCCTCTGTTTGGTTGGTGACCTATCGTATACACCTATGGCAATGTCATTTTTTCTCCCTTTTATATTGACCCAAATGCATTCAAGACAGTTTTCATCATTGTTGTGCTCTATTTCTGTAGAGATATAGTTATTTCTTATATAGAGAGCAACTCCACCTCCTCTTTTATTTGGTCTGTTTCTTTTAAATAATTTAAATCCCTCTAGCTGTGTGTTCCATTTGTGGGTTTCATCCCACCCTGTTTGCTGTTCATACTCTATGCATTGGTGTACAGACATTTGAGTTCTTTATGACTGACCCTGTGTTTACTTTCTACATAACCTGTGTGGTGCCTGAGTTCCCCTATTGTCCTACCTCCTATTTGGTTAGTGTACTTTGTGTGGCACTCGCTATTGAAAGCTTGATTTTGCTTGACAGCAAGGTTGATATTCTTGTCCATACACACATCTGTGTTACATGCACTAATAGCCCTATAGTTTTTAGATTGCCGGGGACAGGGATGTTCTGTATCAATTAACTCACTGTCCCTGCTGTTTAGTTTAAATATTCCTCCAGATAATCTGTGAATTTATAGCCGAGTAACTCAGTTCCTTTCTTTGATGGATGCAAACCATCTCTTTTGTACATTTTTACATTGGACCAGCTACTGACATCGTGACTAATATATCCAAAGCCTTCCCCTTTACACCACTCCTTTAGCCACATATTGAATTGTGCTATACGCTGGCCTTTTCCATTTTGCTCCTTGTACACTGGTAAAACCTCTGAAAAAGTAAGCCTACAGCCTATTCCGCTAAGTTCCTACCCCAAGCTCTGGAAATCATTCTGCAGAGAGTACATCTTTTTGGGACAGATGTTAGTGCCAAGATGTACAATAGCCTCCACATCACAGTCCTTGCTGGCATTCTTGATTATTTTAGAAATACGCTTCTTGTCCCTACTGGCAATAGCACCTGGGAGACACCTTATGCAGGTGTCTTATGCAGGCTTACCAATCCCAGTCATTCCCAACATCTTGCAGTGTATAAATAACGAAGTTGTGGCAAAAGATTAAAAAAAGTAATTTTACTGAGACTATTCTCTCAAATGATGGTCAAGAGAAACTGCATAGGAAAGGCCTGATCCTAAAGTTTTATGTGCAGTAGCTCCCACCCTCCACTTTTCTATCTACAATCCAAGTTTCTTCCTTCTAGCAAAGATCTCATAACCTCTACTGGAGGTATAGTTTTTTCATGAAGGAAGTGTAGAACTAAGGAAATGCTCCAAAATTATCAGAAAATGTAAGCCTTAAAATGAGCAAATTTTACTTAGTACCTTTAAGAATCCTCATTCTATAGGAATGGCAAGTGATGATATACTTTATTATTAATGGCCCATACTTTTGTTTTTCCAGTCCGGGAATCTGAAATCTAATGAAAATGAAATGTGTTAAGATTTATATAATACAAAATGCAGATTTTAACAATTTTAGCAAACAGATTTAAGCATAGTTATAGGGATGGAGATAAAAGAGCTTCTTTCTCTTTAAACTCACCTTAGCATTGTCAATATGGAGGGAATAGAAAAGGTCCATTTATGTAAATAAGTCCTTTTAAAAAAAAAATAGTTTAATGTGAGAGGGAGAGATATTCATGAATGGGATGGTTGCATATATAGATAACTATGTGAATGAGTAAGAGAATGTTTATATGTGTTAGAAACATAGTTTTGGTATTGCTCACCAATTGCATGAACTCTTTGGAAAGTTACCTGAAAAAGAATGAAAGTGACTGACTGAAATAGAGTCTATCTCTGAATGAAGTAGTTGATTTTGGAAACCAGGAAGCCCAGAGTTACTAAATTTTGGGTTGTCCTTGATCAAATCACCATGTCTCAGCACAATATTCTTCTCAAAGCTATATGTAACTGTATCTTATATTCTGAGAAGTTTGGGGGAAAAAATAGAACTGATATAATATGTAAAAAGAATGTTAACCAAACAGAGTGTATTCCAAAAAATATTGCCAAACTTAAACCTGACATCTGTCTTTAAGATTGTGTCCCAGATGGTATTGTGGAATGCCGTTCAAGGCGGAGGACACGTCTTCCAGCTCCATGCCCCAATACAAGTAACATCAGCCTCTGGAACATTCTACGGAATAATATAGGAAAAGATCTCTCCAAGGTGTCCATGCCTGTTGGGCTGAACGAACCTTTGAACACTTTGCAGAAGCTTTGTGAGGAACTGGAATATAGTGAATTGCTGGATAAGGCAGCATTTACACCTAATCCCTTTGAAAGGATGGTAAGAAGAAATATAGTATACAGAAAATGAGAAAATCATTTACTTACTTTATATTATATTATAAATTATATTTCAGCTTTACTTATTTGTTTATTGCCCCCCCCCCCCCTTATATAACATACTTTTGGGCAGCTCACAATAGCATACAGAACAGCAGTACACAGAAAAATAAAAACATTTCAAACAACCAAGGTGCCATAACATTCCTATTTTAAATATACTTGTTCATCTTCAGGAAGGTGAGGGAAAACCAATACACATATCTATTGAATTTTTAAATAAACTAGATTCAACTTGACTATTAAAATCAGCTGTGTGCTTCAATTTCAAATTCAAATAGAAATACAAATTCAAAATAGATCTTGACTGACTTGAATGTACTGACCTATTAATCCTCCTTTCCCTTTCTTATAAGACTGAGATAGCTGAGCAATGAAAATGGGGACAGTTGGGCAAAACATTATTCCATGAAAGCTGGTTCATGCAAAAACTATCTATAGTTTTTCAGATATGGCCATCAAAATATAATGTACTTAGAAAAATTGTATTTATTGCCCCTTCAGCTAGGAAAAGAAGTCTTTTAGATGTAACTCAAAGAAGGAAAATATTAAAGCATAACTGCATTCAAGAACACATTAGCTTATAGGAGTATGGACCTTGATGTCAATGTGAGATCAAAATCTCATTTAAAAAAATCTAAACATTAAAAAATCTGCATGCCTTTCCATAATGATCTACTTAATGTTACTAATTGTACTCTTAGGTGTATGTGGCTGCTTTTGCAGTCTCTGCCTATGCATCTAGCTACTACAGAGCTGGAAGCAAGCCATTCAATCCTGTGCTTGGAGAAACCTACGAATGTATCCGTGAAGATAAGAGTTTCCATTTTTTTTCTGAACAGGTAATTCAATTTTTGAACAGGTAATGCAATTTTATCACTATCCAGTTTGGAAAAACTTCTGATGATCTAGTTACAAGTCTGTCTTGGATAACCTATATTGAACATCTTCTACCAATTTTGTTTTCCCATTTTACTTCATGTTCCTACAACTTAAATTCAGACTTGCAAAGATCATAACATAGTGCAGTTACATAGTAGGATAGAGCAAATTTTGGCTATCAAGGTCTTGCCAGTTTGTAATATCTGTTGGCAACCCAATGTTAATTATATAAGGCTTTTCTAAAAAAAATGGAGCATAGCATTTTTGACCCAGTAGAGCAGGGGTGTCAAACTGCCGGCCTGTGGGCCGGATGTGTCATGGTGAAACCGCGCCCACCCCATTGCCGGCAATGGAAAAAAGGTCATATGTCACGACATGTCACATGACATTGCGAGTTTGACACCCCTGCAGTAGAGATTCCGCAGTTCATGAAATTGTTGTTGTAGGTCAAGAGATTTATGAATACAGCAAGACAGAAAGAGAATTTTGAGGAAAGTTGTTGGAAAAACTAAAAATGTTACTAGTTCTGGTTTATTATATTCTCAAGAGTTGTCTGCTTTTCAGGGCCAGAAGCAAAACGAAAAAGGAAAGCTATTTTGGGATTTGCTTTTTTCTTCCTTTCCTATTTCAGATATAGTGGGAACAAAGTTTCTCTAGTTTTTATTACCTTAAAGAGTTGTTAGTAGGACACACTCTGTATGTAGCCCTTACATGAACATACTTTTCCTAACGGGAAATACTGTTCCCATAGCAACCTGCTTATATATTAAATATTTCATATGGGATATGCCCTCCAGGTGTCTTACTATGTAAAGCGATCCAACATTGACAAGAGAGTGTCCTTTGTGGTTTTGAAACCATGTACAGTAGAATTTTGTACTCAAGCAGGCTTGCTTTGTATCAATATAATTGCTTTTTTTCATCTAGAAAGGTTTAATTGCTCTTTTTTTTTTTTTACGTGACAGGATTGTGTTAGCTGCTGAGCAATTATTTTTAGAAACAAAATTCAGTTCTAGATGTTTGATGTTGTTATTGTGAACTATCCTAGGAAGATTTGTACTGGAGTGATGTATATTTTGGAGTTGATTCTGAAAAAGCGGGAAGATGCAGGAATGTGAACATAGTAGTCATGAGGAAGAGACAGAGCTGCTTTAAAGATAGGAGCAGTGTTTAAGTCTTCCCATGCTCCAAAGCACTATCCAGCCTTCATATATATTTTTAGAAAACAATAAGGTCATTTGAACTTATTGCCAAGTCAGCCTTAGCTTTTTTATGGCATTTTGTAGAATTGTATAAAACATTTAATTTCTCTATTTGGAGAATGAAGTTTCACAATGCATCCCATTTTGAAGTGTAAAACTGATGTTTTTCTTGCTGCAAGAGGCAAGCTTCCCTCATTGTGGGGAAGGTGGGAAAGAAATATTTCAAAGACATTTTATCTTAAATGGCTTACTGTAAGTCTATCTAGGAACGAACTACTGTAGTTTTCAGTATTATGTGCTTGTGCCTCTGAATAGCATTAAAGATGCCTTTCTGAAATCCATGAAGTCTTTACTCCTTGTCAGCTATGTGGAGCTAACTTTCCTGTATCTTTGCTGATTTGAAATTTAAAGTTTCTGATTGTTACAGCAATTAGTAAAATTGAAATTCTATTAAGAGTACAATTAACAAAAATAGTAAGTGCTACAAGGAATAAGTGGATATTTCTAATATTTCTGATTAAATTTAATATTTTAATATTCAGTAGCTGAATTACATTACTATAGTCCTACGAAAGAGTTCAAGCTATCACCAGAAAGTTGCATTTGATTAAACAATTTTTGCACAATGATTGGGATATGGATTGTAGATATTGACCTTGCACATTGACATTTGCACATATATACTGTGTTTCCCTGAAAATAAGACTTACCCTGATTTTGGGGGGGAGTCAAAGGGAAGGTCGCCGAGCAAGGAATGGCTTGGCTGGGGGGCCCCTGAAGTAAGGGGTGTGGGGTGTGTGGAGCAGCTCCATCCCCTCCCTCGCCTCATTGTGGCGGCAGAGGCGCGATGTGCCACGCGGCCTCCTGCCGCAAGCGGCCGCAGAAGAAGTGGGCCAGCAGCCATGTGGGCTCCTGCTGCACGGGGCTGTTGGTGCCGCTGCTGCACCAACAGAAAATATGACATCTCCCGAAAATAAGATCTAATTTTATTGCTGGAAAAGTCAGTAAAAATAAGTTTGAGAACAATATATATATATTTATTTGCTTTTAATAAAAAACAGATCCTTTTGTCCAAAGTCCATGAGTTATTCGGCACTAAGATTTTGTAACATGATTTTATACAAATCTTAGAAGACCTGAGTATGAATCTTCACTGTATTTTCCCATTTGTTTGGTTTTCCCCACTTACACTTTCCTATAGCTTGGATTTTATTTAATACAGGTATTTTTAATTCACAGTTCACCTAATAGATAATTTTATATAAAGGATTTTTTCAGTTTCTAGAAGTCAAATCAAAATTCATTGTCTTCTTTTGTTTCCATGGCCCTTTTTTCTACCATTTCACTGAATCCTTAACCTATTTTATTCAGAAGAAAACATATCTAACTTTAATTTCCATTATTTGTTTTTTTTTTTTTTTAAATGCATTACTTTATTAATAGTTGATTTTTATTTTAATAGCTCCCCCTTGTGGGGTATCTTTTATTCAAAGTAAAATGAAGCAAGCCATTTAAAAAATATGAGAACTGAAAGTAAGGTTTTAAATGTAATTGTAACCTTACCTTCCTTTCCTGTTAGGTCAGTCATCACCCAGCTATATCTGCATGTCATGCTGAATCTGATAACTTTATATTTTGGCAAGGTAACTCATTAATTTATACCATCAATTTTTGGAATGCAAAATAAATCTAGACTATCAAAGGAGGAAGATGTTTGGGTGGCATTATAATAAAGTTATTTTGATGATAACCCAACTTTCTATTGAAACTTTAGAATGCAGTTTTTCCCCATAACTATGAAACCTTCAGAAGCAGCATGGAAATTTCTGAGAAAATAACATTGGCTGTCATGTCCCACCCTCCACAAAGAGACTATCCAAGGGGTCCCGCTGTATTCAGCAAGGTTAATTTGAAGACAGATTAGTTTAGGGAAGCAACCTAAGTAAATACATTTGCCCTAGTTGTCATTGTTATATTTTTTAAATTTATTAGTGATATTGCTTATTTTATTGACATTGGATTTGCTCTTTTGGTTTTTACTTGTATTGTAAAATACTGTGACTCAATTTAATAGTAGACAGCTTAGAATATAACAAATAAAATGTTTTTGTCAACAGCATGAATTCCATCATATTTCCATAATAGTTATATCTACGTTCAGCTCTGCTGAAAATATAAAAATTGGATGTTACATTATTATGGTTTTGTTTGTTTTAACAGCACTGTTGTAAACTTAAAGACTGGATGTTACCATACGTTATTTTGATAGTTTAGGGCAGGGGTCCTCAATCCCCGGTCCATGGCCCAGTACCGGGCCACGGCATGCCAGCAACCGGTCTGCACAAACAAGCAAAGCCCCATCCACGGGATGCAGGCAGCACACAAAACCACGCACCCTCCACGGAACTGGTCCTGGTGCCCAAAAGGCTGGGGACTTCTGGTTTAGGGCTTATAATCTGATCAAAAAAAGCTTAACTATAGACAGAGTTCCATCAAATATTAAGGATGTATTTAATTTTGTTGTTGATTATTTTTGTTTAATTTCAGATATCAGATGGAAAAATAAATTCTGGGGGAAATCCATTGAAATAGTACCAATTGGCACAACACATGTAATTTTGCCAGGGTAAGTTTTCCAGTAGCAAGCATGATAGTTGGATCAACTCAATAGTTCTCAAGCCTCATTTGTTCACTTTCTTTGGCCTAATAAAACATAAATTATAAGGACTGAATTTTCCACATAGATTTTCTCATGTTGATAAAATAATCTTTTCTGTTACTTTTTTCCTATTAATCAGACAGTTAATGTGAGCTAATTTTGTGACATTTAAATTTTAAGTTACTTTTTTCCATTTTAGTATTCATTTAAAAAAACTTTAATCTTAATTACATAGGATTATTATAATTGCTTTATGGAGAATTAGTGAAAGAGCAGCATTAGTTGGTTTTTTTAGTTCAGTATTTAGTAAGTCAATATTTTTCTCAGGAATATTGAATGGGTGGTCACATTGTGCAAAGCCCTAATTCACTTAACCATTGTATATTTATTGAATAAACTGAGACTGGATGAATTTATGCTATCTAAGTGATAAACACATTTTATAAAACAATGGTTGGATTCACATACAGTACTATATGCTAAGCCATAATGCTACAAAGAACCATATGGTTTAGAATGTCAAACAAGCGTTACTTCAGTTTAGATTGTTTCTCTGAAAGGATCAAAATGGGATAATCATAATATTTTATTGAGTATTTTAGAAAAATACTTTATTAGCTATCTTTTTTCTTTCACAATGCGCTAATTCTTCATTTTACTCCAGTTTTAAGAACCATTATGAATGGAATAAAGTAACATCTTGCATTCATAATATTTTAAATGGACAACGATGGATAGAACACTATGGAGAGATCATAATCAAGAATCTAAATGATGATAGCTGTCACTGCAAACTTACTTTTGTAAAGGTAATTGAGACTTATTTTGGTTTTTATTTTTTGTTTTGAACTTTTAACATGATAACAGATTTTGCTAACTTTTCTCTAGACTAAATATTGGAATCGCAGTGTTCATGATATTGAAGGCAATGTTTTGGACAAAAATGGAAAAGTAGTACATCGGCTTTTTGGAAAATGGCATGAAAATATTTATTGCGGAACACCATCTTCAGCAAACTGCATCTGGAGAGCAAGTTAGTGACTGATCAGCCATTCAATTTTTAAGTTTGATATATTGTTGTTATTTATTAATAGTTTGTTCCACTGTCAGGTGTTCAGACTGGATTTGGCATTTTTGTCTACCTAATGGACTGGTACCAGGCCGCAGCATGCCAGCAACCGGTCCGCAGAAACAAGCGAAGCCCCATTTGTGGGATGCAGGCAGTACACAAAACCGGTCCGTGGAAAAAACTTTCTCCACAGAACCGGTCCCTGATGCCCAAAAGGTCGGAGACCTCTGACCTAATGAGTTCTTTCCAAGGTCGTGGGATAGGCAGATGTGGATATTTGATGATGTTAGATATTGTTGCAGGATGAAAGCTGATCAGAATAAAGCCACCTTTTGCAATTGACTGATGGTGAATTTGTGAATGCCAATGGTGTTCAAGTGGTACTCCAGTTGTTTTGGGATTGCACATAAAGCACCTATTATTATTGGTACTACCTTTGCTTGCTTTTGCCACAGTCATTCTATTTCTGTTTGCAGGTCTTTGTATTTTGTTATCTTTTCCAGTTCTTTTTCTTCAATTCTGCTCTCTCCTGATACTGCCACGTCCACTAGCCAGACTTTTTGTCTTTCTTATTGACAATTGTTAAGTCTAGGGTATTATGTGACAGGTGCCTGTTTGTTTGAATTCTAAATTCTAAAGTCCCAAAGCAATTTAGCTTCATTTTCTATTACTTTCTCTATTATGGTCCCACTAGTTCTTGCTTGCAGGCAAATGATATTTTCCAGTGCACTATGGTTGCTATTTTGTCATGCCATTGCTTGTAGTCAGTCGATCTTGCAACAGTTAATCAGGTGGTCTGCTGTTTCTTCAGCTTCTTTGCAGAGACAGCATTTGCTATCTGATGCCATCTTCTCAATTTCGGCTTTGTATGCATTTGTTCTTAAGGCTTGGTCTTGTGTAGCCAGAATTAGCCCGTCTCTTTCTTCATCTTTCCTGCTCTTAGCCATTGCCAGCTCTTGTTTTTATCTGTTTTCCCCTGCTATTTTTTAATGCACTGATCATGTAATGCTTTGTCTTACCATGCCTCCATTCTGTTTTTCCTTTGGTCTTTCCTGTGGCCAGTTTGGTCTCTCCTATAGTCAGCAAGCTTCTCTGTTATACTAGCTTCAGCGTATCTCCTGCACTGTCCTTTGTATTTTCTTCCAATGCCCTTTTTTTCTTCTTCAACCTTGTCTAATGTACTTGCAATATTCCACGTCCACCTATTTTCCTTGATAGATAGAGACTGTTAATGTCACTGCGAGGATGAAAGGCATGATTCATTGTCATTAGACTTTTAGTTCAGTTTACGTCCAGTCGACTATTCCAGCTGTGTATCTAATAACTGGAACTGCCCAAGTGTTGATTGCTTTGATGGTATTTTTTCCACTGAGTTTGGACTTTTAAGATCTTCCTTCACTCCTTTGATGTATTCACTTGTAACCTTTTTCTTGACTTTGATGTGCTTGATGCTGTCAACTTAAAGGATGCCCAAGTATTTGTGATCTTCTTCATCCAGTCTCTTGATGTTATTTTCATTCTTTCAATTTTCACTATTTTCCCCCATTTGATGGTAGCATGGCACGTGTCCGGTCCAAACTCCATTGCAATATCTTGGCTGTATATATGGATAGCGTCGAGAAGCAACTTTATTTCAAATGTTTTTCCCTAAAGTTTTAGATCGTCCATGTAAAGGAGGTGAGAGATCTGCAGATGTTTTTGTTATTTGATAGCCATGGCCTGAATTATTCAGCATTATTGACAGAGAAGTCACTGCAATGACAAACAGTAGTAGTGATAGTGAATCTCCTTGAAATATTCCTCTTAATATTAATCTTTCCCAGTCTCTCACCACTGACCTGCAACCATGTCTTCCATTGGGCCATTGATCTGTGCACAAAGCTTCTGATGTTTTACTGATTCCTGTTATTTCTATGCATTTGATTATCCATCATATGGCAAGAGAGTCAAATGCCTTTTTATAGTCAATCCACCCTACAGTCAAATTGGTCTTCCTTCTCTTGCAGTTTTCCAAAATGATTTTGTTGATTTTTTTGTTCCTCTGATGTTTGGGTGGTTTCCTTTCTGCTGGGGTGTGAAGAGCTTATTTTCAACTAGATGCTGTTGGACTGCATCAGCTACCACACCAGTTAGCAATTTGAAAGTTGTTGATAAGCAGGTAATTGGCCTGTAGTTGCCTGGTGCTGCCCCTTTTGCTGGAACTTTTATTGTCAGGTAAGTTTTGCAAGATATTAACCACTGTTGCATTATGTTAACCACCTCCTTGCATATGTTGTTGGCAACAAGTGGGTATAGACCAGTCAGATGTTTCAACCAAAAACCATGCAGTTCATCTTCACTTGGTGCTGACCAATTCTTATTTTTTCTTGCTCTTTTCTCTACCATTTCTATTATTACAAGTTATTTCATTATAGCATCTTTTTTATTCTTATCCACCTCCTTTATCCAGTGTCCTTGTTGTATTTCTTTGGGTTATCCCATATCTTTGCCTAAAACTGCAGTTTCTTTTTTATCAGGTACTAACTGATTCTTTGCAGTCTCCCCATTGATGGATTGGTAGAAACATTTCTGATTGGATTGAAATTGGAGGTTCTGCATATAATTTGCAATTCGACCTTTGTACATGCTGATCTTAGCTACAGCTGTTATTTGCTTCTTTATTTCCAGTGCTTCCTTGATCTACCTTTTTTCTAAGTGTTATTTTGTGATTAGGTATTCTTTATTAGGTATTAGTTTATAATTAGATACTACTACTACTACTACTGTTGTTAATTTTTAATTCGATTCTGTCTGGAGCTGGTAAAAATGTAACAGTTCAAATCCTAACCAAGGACCTAAGAGCTATTACCAAGTAAGGTGGGGGTTTTCTTTCTTTGCAAAGTCAGGATAATCAGGTCTAATAAGTTCTAAATTTCCATGTATCTAGGCAACCCTTTGGGTATTGCTCCAAGGGTTCCTATTGCTATTGGTACAATCATTGAATTCTTCTTCCATAATCTATTGTTATTGTTCCTACTCCAATATTCCATTTTAGCAAATCTCTATAGTACTTTATAATACGGCACAGTTAGTTTTATTGAAAATTTTACTAATCAGTAAAAAAAACAGTTTAAATGGAATAAGGTTAGGACTGCTGGGTTCGTTTCCTTAGAATATATTTTATAAATGTTAATTTTATCAGGGAAAGAATACTAATATTAGCCATACCCAAATATAAAACATAACCATAGGAAATAGGGTTTTTTTCTCAATCTTGTATGAATCCAGCCAGTGTACAGCATACTTAGCAGATTCAGATTTTCAACTGTACGGATGGTCTTGGATTATATAAGTTGTCACTTACTTGTTTGACTGTATTTGACAATTCCTACCAGGTTTTTCACGTGTATACATGGCAGCCAGATACTCACACAAGACTCCATTTTGTGCATGTTCAAAATTATTACTGACCTACATAACATTCAATTTGCACAAATGTCTTATGTGTACAAGTGGCAAAAGAAAAGAAATAATTAGTACATAAGTACACACTACAATTGTATTAAGCCATTAAAACAAATATCAGTGTATATTTTTTCAATTTATATAGATCAGGGGTGTCAAACTGCCGGCCCGTGGGCCAGACGCGTCACCAGGAAACTATGTCCGCCCCATTGCCGGCAATGGGGGAAAAGCTACGATACGTCACGCGACGTTATGAGTTTGACATGTCTGATATAAATCTTCATTAAGCCTTACACAACAATGCAGGAAATCTTAAATATGAAAAAATTGTGTCACCATTTTTAGAAGAGTACGTCAAAAACATAAAAATGCACATAAAATTTCTGTTGCTGTTTTAATTGTTGCTGAGAGTAAGACAGTTTTAGAATTATTGCAACTAGTTTCAGGCATAATGTTTTAGAGTTTGAAAGCTGAGGTTCCAACACAAATACAAAACCCTTTGGCATTTGTTATATATGTTTTTTTTTAAAAAAAAATAAGGCTACAATATTTTAATAGTCATGGAGAAAAGGTATAATTTTTAGCTAAGAATTTATATTTTTCATTTGCAGATCCAATGCCTAAAGACTATGAACAATGGTATGGTTTCACACAGTTTGCATTAGAATTAAATGAATTGGACTCTATCAGTAGACCACTGTTACCACCTACTGATACCCGATTTAGGCCAGATCAAAGGTAATTTTTTTAACAAAAAATACTATAAAAACAAAATGCAGGAAGATGTTATTATAGTCAAGACTTTTTGCTCCATCAAAGAAAAGAGAGTTCATTCTATTGGTTGTTTTGGGGGCAAGAACAAAAATGGTGGAAAAAGCACTGATAATTACCTTCCTCCAAAAAAATTAGCAGTTGTTGTTTTAATTTAATTTCTCACTTCTAGAATCATTCCACTGAATTTTCTCATACATAGGCATTTGTGCCCAAGATATACACAGTCCAAAGCAAGACAATAAGAATTACACAACCCTAGCATATATCAATATTGTTTTGCTCATCTAATATTGCTTTATAACAGGTTCTTAGAAGAAGGAAATATTGAAGGTGCAGAAATACAAAAACAAAGAATTGAAGAGCTGCAGAGAGCACGAAGGAAAGTTCTGGAAGAAAGCAATATAGAACATCATCCTAGATTTTTCAGGTAATTTATAATTGACAGGTTAGTCACTTTGGATTTTTTTATTAACTAACAGATCAATAAAAATTTCTCAGGTAATTATGCTACATGATGAGGGCTTCTTTATGTTTTCTGGTTAGAACAGAATATAGAAATCAAATAAAACAAATATTGTTTATCTCATAATAAAATGACATTTCAAACCTATGTCAGAAAAGCATGAAATACAGATAGTTCTTAACTTACAACCAAAACTGAGCCCAAATTTCGGTTGCTAGGCGACATAGTTAAGTGAATTTTACCCCATTTTATGACCTTTCTTGCCAGTTATTAAGTGAATCTGGTTTCCCCATTGACTTTGCTATCAGAAGGTTGCAAAAGGTGATCACATGACCCTGAGACATTGCAACCATAAATATGAGTCAGTTGCCAAGCATCTGAATTTTGATCATGTGACCATGGTGATGCTGCAGCATTCATGTGAAAAACAATCTTAAGTCAGTGCCGTTGTAACTTCAAGCCATCACTAAATGAACTGTTGTAAGTCAAGAACTACCTGTAAGGAGTAAAGGGAAGAAATTCATGAGTAGAATATTGGAAAAAGTATCTTGTTCCAGTGGCTCTGTTCAGAAATTCATGTGGAGTTTTCTTTTATTATTTTCATACAAATTACTCTTAAGTGTTTTCCATTGTGTGACAGTTCTAAGAGGTTAAAGTAGAATGAAGTACAACAAAAATGATGGAAATTTCGGTATCTCCTTTCCAGTAGTTCAGGTATTAAAAACACGTGACCCACCAGATATTGCTGAATTGCAACTGCTAATATCCCACAGCATTGGGGATGCTTGAGGGAGGTTCAGCAACATCTAGACACTCCCATTACCTCTGTCTAGTAGACAAGAGAATAAAAGCACGTGTTAGCAACAGAACAAAATTGCTTTCTTTACTGTTTTACAGGAAATCTGCAGATGACTCTTGGGTAAGCAATGGAACTTACCTGGAACTTAGAAAAAACCCTGGATTTTCCATGCTGGATAATCCCGTGTTGTGGTGAAAAACAATCAAGAGAAGAGGACCTTTAACAATCCTTTTCAGTTTATAAGGAAGAAAATGCTGCATATAATTTTGATCTTATAGACTATTACTTAAGACTTTGGCGTGCATGTATATTTACTTCATTCTGTTTCTCTTCTATTACAAAATTAATATTTTTTCAAATTTACAAAAACTAATTTTCTTTATATATAAATCGATTATTGAATGTTATTTTTAAATGGAGACAAGAAAGATTTAACACTATTTTTCCAAGGGATGATGCAAGTAAGATTTAATGCCTTAAAAGTTGTGTGACAAATATTATGAGCCAGCAGCATTTAGCTGCACAAACACAAGTAAATAGCTGACACTGATCCCTCAGCAGGGCAGTACCAAAGCTGTTGTTTATTTATTATGTCTCTTGTTTGAATTTAAACACTGGACTATTTTTCAACAGATTCGGTACCTTAACATTGTATCTAATTAAAAAAAATATTCAAAGAAATAATATAAATGGTAGTAGTATTGGTAAACATATTGCCTTATAAAAAGGATAAAGAATTTTGGGAAGTTCTCTTATGACTTGGTGAAATGTACTGAAAACTGTTGAAGAATTGAAGTTTAGCTAGACTTTAATAGAAGAGATTCCAAGAAAATTGTGTAACAAATTTTTATCATAGGATATATATATGAATAATGCTGTATTGGAAGCTGATGCAACTCCTTTGAAAGAAATACTTTTAAAAGCATATGAAGCATCTTTTTAGAGTAGTCATGTCTTTTTTTCTTCTCGGCTTGTGTGGCTGCTTTGAGAAGTTGCTTCAAGCTGCCTTCATATGTGCAAGAAGGATGCACAGCCATTTTACTTCATATCGAAAGAGCCATATAAGTCTGGAAAAAGGCATGGCTGCTTGTGTGATTCATCAATACTTTCTATACACACACACTCCCTTCTTAAACAGTCTTAAAACTCCACAAACATAGAAAAAAATACCGTTCAATCTCATTCCTTGATGGCCTCATACTATTAGGCAGATTCCTGTGACTTTCCAGAGGCTCAGGACGTGAAATATATAACTCTGATCTTTCAAATGATGCTCCTATCTAATCTAGAACATGGATAACAATGACCAAATGAAATAATCTGAGCTAAATACTGACAGAACATTTTAGTTTCACTCTAGACTTTCCTCTTTAAAAAGTAATTAAGACAATATAAAAAGCCTTCATTTTAACAATTTGCAAAGCAATCATGTTAAAAAACAAATGTTTTTCTAAAACAATATTTTGGTATTTTCTATCTCTTCTAAACAGTTTGTTTAATATCTCGTTTTTGTTTGTTTTTTTAAAAAATGACCATCTGCCTTAGATAAACATTTGAAAATATATGACCTTCCTTTAAATCTAGTATTGGGTGATTACATGGTTACATGTTTTCCAGTATCTTGGTTTATATTGTTATATTTTGATTAGCAGACTTAGAAATAAGTATCAGTAATAAACAAAAAACAGCATTTTAGAATAAAATTGACAACCTTTTGTTTATTAAATTAATTTTATTATAGTATCATATATGTTATGTTAAAAATCACTGTCTGGATCCTGACTTTTTATATAAACTTCAATATTTTGTAGCCTGCAAACCAAGGAATAATGTTGGCATGCAGTGCTGAATACTTTCATTAGCAAAATATTAGTTACAATTTATGAATATGGAAGACAGATCCACTGATTTCAAATGAATCTAGCTTTTCCATTGACTTTGCTTGTCAGAAGGTCACAAAGGTAATCACATGACCCCAGGATACTGCAACCATCATAAATATGAGCCAGTTGCCAAGAGTTTGAATTTTGGTTATGTGACCATGGGGATGCTACAGTAGTTACTAACTTAACAACTGCAGTGATTCACTTAACAACTGCAGCAAGAAAGATTGTAAAATGGGGCAAAATTCACTTAACCAATGTCTTGCTTAGCAACAGAAATTTTGGCTCAATTCTAGCCCTAAGTCGAAGACTTCCTGTAGATCAGGATCTGAAAACAACCAGCTCATTCTCAAAATTCCATGAGTCCTACAATTTAGCAAAGTCACTGTATGATACAGCATTGCAACAATTTCATCAAATCATTTTCATCATGAAATGGCAAAGCAGAGGATTTACTTCTCTTTCTCCACATTTGCAACACCTTTATTTTAGATTCTAAAAATGGCAGACACAAGAAGTATGGGAGGAGTGCAGTGTTACACCTGCTGTAATCTTAAAAAATTGGAACCTTGGCACTGCTAGTACACAGATCACGTGGATTTTAGACTTTGAGAGCAAGCATCTCCCTTTCTCCTGATCAATAAAGTATTTGGACACCATTAAGCCTCTCTTAAATACCTGTCCAAGAAACTAAGTTAGGAATGTTCTGCCTACACCTACACATACTCTGCCTGCCTACATACATTCATCTTTTTACATTAACTCAAAAGTGTTTTAACAATATTTTGACTTTCAGTTATGTATTTCATATTATGTGATCATGATGCTTTTAAAAAAGTGATTAAATTTCTCTGCAGCATTCTTTGGGATTAGTACTTCTAAAATATATTGTTTGTTATGAATTATTTGTTTTTTAAAGTTTTGAAAAAACCTTCTCCTGTATTTGGACAAGCTTACTGCATACATTTATAACATATTTTCTTTTAATTTACATAATTTCTGTATTCAGCTATGAATTCCACTATTTACTTAATTTTTTTATAAACAGAATGGGGAAATTTATGCTATAGCTAGATTCAGAAGCAATGCTTTCCTCTTGATTTCCAAGCTCAATTTCTGAGAAGACAAATTTTAAACTATGTCATGATAAACAAAATATGAAAGGCATTTTAGGGCATTTTATTTAAATATATCCACTGGCTACAGGAGCCAAGCAGAACCAATCAAGCAGTTCATTTACAATAAACTCTCAGAAATTCTGGTTTCCTCCGATATGCATTTCTCCAGTAAATTACCCATAACAACAATTTAGCTTTATCATAGAGATACAGAACTCCGATTGCACACATTCTACTTCCAATGGAAAGTATTAGATCAGATCCAATTCTACCACATTTTTTATGGCAGTCATTAAAGAATCACTTGGTTGTTAAAAAAAATCAAGCTTCCTAAATATGTTTTTTGCCAGAAATCAGCAAAAAATTTAAATCAGAATTACATGACTGTTATAACTTGTTATAAATGTAAGCTGGCTGCCAAGTGCCTAAACTGCAATCATCTGACCTCAGAGGAGATATGATAGTCGTAAGTGTGAATATAGGTCATAATTTTTTCCAAGGCTGTCATACTTTTGAACCATCTTTAAATGAACAGACATAAGTGAAGGACTTAAGGCTCATTCGCATTGGTGATCTTTTAAAGTAATACTATTTATAGTAGCAAGAAGAACCTAACTAATGCAAATAATGGTTAAAAATATGTTACATCATCACCATAATACCCTACTAGCTCTTCAGGTTTTGCAAGACGAATATTTAAAATATTGTGGTGCAACACAATATACATAGCTTCTACTCATATTCCTAAATTTCAAATGGTTCAGCTCTGTTCTGAGTAATGAGATTTTAATGTCAGTTTCTAAAGAATGTAATTTGTGGGCACCAAAAGGAAAGTGCTCTGAAAGTTGATAATATTTAATATATATTAAAAATATTACTGAGTATATATGCACGTGGAATGTTTGTCTAGTATTCGATAGTTCTGCACTGAGATAATCAGCAATTTTCTTTTTGATGGCAGTAATCCAGATAATAACATTGGTACAGAAATAACTCATGCACAAATTCAGTTTCAAACAAAAAATATTCAACTACTTACTGTCTATAAACTTCAGGAATGGAAAATCCATGTCCCTATAATCTCTAAGCCCTCCCCCCCACACACACACATGTGGATTGGGGACATAGGTTGCCTGTCCATATTGCAATTATAAGCAGCTGCTTTGTTTTTGAATATGCAACAGTTTATCTAAAATTAAATGCATGAAAATATGTCTCCATATAATATCATGCAAACTTGAAACATATTAGCAAATACAAATTTTAAGAAGTAAAGATTAGTTCTAAAATTAGTTCAGAAATCTTGAAATAGGATATTTGAGATATAATATGCATTTTGGTACAATAATTGAAAATTCAAAGACATTAATGGTAGAGCATGTCATATTACTGGGATCGCCATGAAAAAAAATATTAAAAGGCATAACTAGACTTTCTTAATTAGATCAGGAATCTGCAAGCAGCATTCAGTGAGGCTCATTTGGGAGAATAAAATTATACTTGGAGGCAACTAGTTGACATTTAAATTTACAAAACTGCAAATTTGAAAAAGTAATTCACTTGAAATTTAGAAATAGTTCAATGTTCCATTATTTCATCAATTTCCAATATTTTAGCCATTGTAGTATTTATTAGGTGTACTTTATACGCGTTCATGTACCAATGATTCCTACATTTGATGCTGTTGCCCATTGTGATTGAGTCTGTAGTGGTTATTCCCACCTTTAATAACTATTCAAGACATTATCTAAATGCTATTAAATAATTGTTGAAACTGAGAGGCTGGATTAAAAACACAAAACAGCACAACTTTGCAAAACAAAATAAGGTGGTAACGCAAGCTTGATCCTATACTCAGATCATGCCAAATAGCATGCCCTGATCTAAATATGTCTTTCCTTTTTATGCTTGTCCTTTTAGCCAATACTTTTTGAAATCTAGAACACATAGGGACATTCCTATATTTGCTGCAGAGAACACCCACTCCTGACTCTTATGTCACTACCAACAACCTGGTGCTTGCATGCAACAAGCAAAGAAAAAAATTGAGTTCCTTTGCAGTCATTGGAAAATAGCATTTCCTCCAATTGTACATTCACATTGACAGTAAATGCAGTTTCTTATGCATTCTCTACCCTAAACTTTGCTTCTTCATTACAGAGGATGACTGCATGCTACCTTCCTGTTCATTGTTTAGCCAGCATTAATTCCATTTCTGAAAACATCATTTATTTAAAAAAAAAAGTGGAGCAAAAGCAGACTAAATATACAATTCCTTAGGAATGATTTGAAGCTTGCACAAGTGTGATGTGACAAGGTGCAGAGTTTTTTCTCAAACGATTGCAGTCCCCCAAACTTATATAACAAAACACAACTTTGAATCCTAACTTCAAGACCAGTCCTACAAATAATACATAGTAATATATAGTATTGGCAGATACTTGTTTCATTTTATTATTTTTTGTTCTATGTGTGCAGCTGTGCAATTCCTTTTTCCAAAATTTTATCAATCTTGCTAAGTTGTTTCAAGGCTATTTCAGATTAACATATTTGCTTTCTGAAAATAAACCTCAATGAAGTAGAGTATGTTTTGAACTAAATGTGCTTTGGAATGCATAAGTAGCAGCAAAGATGTTTCCTTTCAAAGTTAACAGTAGTGCTCCACTATAAAATCAATAATGTTTTCTATGTATACTAAGGTGGTACAATTTTCGAATATGAGCACTTGCATTATTTTATGGAATGATTTAAAATTAATTATTTAAAATGGTTTCCACTTTAAATTCTCTTTTGACTGCAGTGAGAATATTGTATTTCTTTTAAAATGGAATTATTTGGATGGAATAATTCTAACACTCATTGGGCTGCATCTTGATTTTATTCAGTTGAACAAGTCTCACTCTAATCTGGAAATCAGGTTAGCCATAACTAAATTCTATTGGTTTCACTAAATCAACAGAGTAAATTTGAATTAATCTTGATAGGGTCTCTCAAACTGCACTTAAGGGTATTCCGTATTTTGTATTTGCATACAAAATAAAAACTTTCATATGTGGAATTGATGGAATTTTAATAAATTGAATATGTATAAGGCCCTTATATTTTATTTACCTAAATATTTAATATTGTAGAAAGTTAACTTATACAGTATAAGCAAACAAAATGAGGTGTTCCAATCTGGTTAATACACAATGTTTCCCCAAAAATAAGACCCGGTCTTTTTTTTTTTTTTGCCTCCAAAAGAGGCATCAGGTCTTTAGGGGGGTGTCTTTTCCATTCACCTTGCAGCAGCGGCACCAACAGCCCCGCCCAGCCAGCCCACTTCTTCTGCGGCCAAAGGAGCAGCTTCATTCTGCAGTTGAGAATGGGGCTCTGGCCTGCATTTCGCAGTCAGAGGCCTTTCCGGAAGGCCTCTTGATTGCAAAATGCAGGCCGGAGCTCCATTCTCAGCTGCAAAATGAAGCTATTTCTTCAGTCACAGAAGTGGGCCAGTGAGGCAAGTATTGATCCATGGGAGGCCTGGCTGCAATGGTACACCTCCCACCCATGCTTGATTTTTAGGGCTTATTTTTGAGGTAGGGCTTATATTAGGCCCACCCCAAAAAATCAAGCAAGGGATTATTTTCGGGATAGGTCTTTCTTTCAGGAAAACATGATAGTAGTGGCATTTTACTTGGAATTTTTTTTGACATCTATTAAGTTTCAAAAGGACAGCTAGGCATGTGTGAAGAAGATAGCGTGTTATAAAATCTAAATCCATTTTAAGACTTTATGAATCGAGAAGAAAAAGAATGTAAATTAACTTTACATTTTTCAGTAAACCACAATCTTTATTAGTTTCTTCCTTAAAAATTATTTTCATTCAAAGTTTTCATTCAAAGAGCAATAAATCTATTGTTCTTCTGATATATAATTACATTAATACTTATGTCGATTTGTTTTTAGATGTTTGTCTTACTGTTGTTAGTGTGAAGTATTTATAAGAAGCCTGTACCTCTTTAATTCTCATATATTCATGCATGCTTGATCCATTCTATTCCAATATTAATTGTTCAAATTAATCTCATGCTATGTTGATTTTATATTGGGAAGATATTAACTCTGCTGATGGATTATTTTGCGATTAAAAATAATCTATTATTAATTGCTGCATCATGTAATTTTTTTAAGTTGCAGTTGTCTTTTAGGTTTTCTTATACAATGAAAGAAATCCTGATTGACAATAGATTTTATCTCTGTAACCATGTTGATTATTAATAAATATTTAACATCTCAAGTACGGTGTTGCATCTGATTTTGTTTAAAATCATTCTTGGAAGTATGCTTTCAAGAGAAAAGGACAGTTGGAGGCCTGATATAACGCGCACATATCATTGTGTTGCCAACAAAAAAAATTCTTTAAAGTTTATATAATATCTGCCGACTCTACAAA
The DNA here is from genome assembly GCA_023970755.1 of Azemiops feae. NCBI lineage: Eukaryota > Metazoa > Chordata > Lepidosauria > Squamata > Viperidae > Azemiops > Azemiops feae. Next base: position 685,261 of record JALGBA010004009.1, read on the forward strand.
TTAATAAAACAAATGAAAGAAATAGGACGTTACAATATGAATTGAACATTGACAGATCTCATATAGTGTAGGAATGTGCAGAGCTTTGTAAGCTTACTGGCAAGCATAATTAAGTTGGAACACAGTCCCAAGTGAAAACTGAAATAGGAGTTATCTTGTGCATATTGATAAGGCAATACAGATAGCACCATAAAAATAATAGACTAATTTCTTAGAAACAGAATGTCTATGTTGCTGAAACACTTCTCCAGTCCTAACAGTCTACAATGTTATGTTTGATTCTTGTATTACTAGAATTTTGTGAAACACCTGTGGCTGTTGGATAATTATTTCAATTTTGCTTTATAGTTTACTTCATGGTCTTAAAAAGTGGGCAAGTGTAGTATACAAGTAAATAAGCAAACATATACTAACAATTAAAACTGGCACATACCAGCCTGAATAAATGACAGATATCAGCGTGGACTAGATAATCTACATAGTTGATTATGAATATAAATTTGTGCCTTATGTCTTACTAGTACATGTAGCAGTATAGGCTTGTATTTCAGGATTAACACATACTGATGACTTCTTTGATTAGAGAAAAGATGTCTTTATTTCATTGGTACTAGAAAATCCTTATGGACTTTTGCATAAAAAAGAACTTGTGAACCTATGCTTTTGATGATTAGAAAGAATAGATTATAGAAAGAAGAGAATCATTCTAAATAGTGTTTAAAGAATACTTATAACTTCTGTGAAGAATTTTGGAATCCACCTCCATATGTCTTGTATCTTGCTATTTTTCCCCATTGTCTTCTATTTTCTGTTTTTCATAAATGTTTAGATGAGGGGATAGAAGGAGAACTCATCAAATTTGTAGATGACATCAAGCTGGGAGGCATAGCCAACACTTTGGAAGACAGGCTCAAGATCCAGAAGAATCTTGAGATTCTTGTCAGATTTGAACACTGGGCCCTAATCTACAAAATGCAATTCAATGGTGAGAAAAATAACGTTTTACACTTAGGCAAGAAAAACCAAATGCGCAGGTATAGAAAAGGTAGCACTTGGCTCAACAGCAATAATTGTGGCAGGGATCTAGAAGTCCTAATACACAACCAATTAAGTATGAGCCAGCAGTGTGCTACAGCTGATAAAAGTCAACAGACGGATAATATTAAAATCACATGAAGTGTGAGTACTGCTTTATACTACACTGGTAAGATGGCACTTGGACTACTGTGTCCAGTCACAATACAAAAAAGGTATTGAGACTCTAGAACACGTGTCAAACTCGCCACGTCACGTGACGTCGCGACATATCACGACCTTTTGCATTGCCAGCAATGGGGTGGTATGATGAAACCAGTCCGCGGACCGGCAGTTTGACACCCCTGCTCTAGAAAGAGTGCAGAAAAGAGCAACAAAGATGATTAGAGGATTGGAGGCTAAAATATACGATGAACGGTTATAGGAACTGGTATGTCTAGCCCAACTAAGAGAAGTAGAGATTACATGAAAGCAATATTCCAATGTTTGAGAGGCTGTCACAGAGATGAGAGGATCAACCTATTCTCCATAGCATCTGAGAGTAGAACAGAAGTAACGGATGGAAACTTATCAAGGAGATCCAACCTGGAACTAAGGAGAAATTTCCTGACAGAACATTTAATCAGTGGAACAGCTTGCCTCCAGAAGCTGTGGGTGCTCCATCACTGGAAGTTTTTAAGAAGACACTGGACAGCCATTATCCAGAACAGTGTAGGTTTTCCTGCTTGAGCAGAGGTTTGGACTAGAAGTCCTCCAAGGTCCTTTGAACATTGTTACTCAATCTGCTTTGCTGTGACTTGCCTACTCTATGGCTTCCTGGTTTATAGGTTTTTCACGAGGACTGGGAGATATCTGTATTCTGGAATTTCACAGTCCTAAACACAAGCCACAATTTAATGTGACAGATACAATCAGAGGCCTTTCTATAATCAATGAAACACAAAGTGATTTCTATTTGGTACTCTTTGGTTTTTTCAAATATTTATGGTGCATTAGCAATAACATTTCTTTTGTTTTTCAAGCTTTCCTAAAACTAGCTTGAACCTCTGCTATCTTCCTAACTCTCATCTATGTCGGTTAAACATTATTTTGCTAGCACTTGAAATTAAGGATACTATGTGGTGGTTTACACACTCTGTTTATCTGATATTGTTGATAGACTTCTTCTCATCTGTTGATTAGTTAGAACTATTAGGTTCTTCTGCTGCTTGCCACATTTCTATAAATATTCTGGTCAACTTCCAATTTGGTAACAGTATTGATCACCTTGATCTATTAGTACTACAGGTTCTTATAAGTAAGGAATATCTTTGATGGAAGTGTTTTTTAAAGCATAGCCCTAAAATCCTGGGGTCCACAAACACCCTTTCAGGGATTCACAAAATCAAATTATTTCACCGCCTACGTCGAAACAATATAATATTAAAATCCTATCAAACAATTTTGAGAAGTGTAGAGGTACTGAATGCATCATAATTCAGTAAATAATAAATATAACCCATGTAAACAAAAGCTCTTTTGGGGTCTCCTTAAGTGGGAATGGGTTCTGAGAGAAAAAATGTTTAAGAAACACTGCTAGCTGGTATCCTGGATGTTATACCATACAGAACTTCAGACTAGTCCTTCCTTTTTTTTTTTCTTTAATCAGTTGCTATCAGCCCACTGATGTTTTAATAGACCAGTTTAAGGTTGGAACCATCTTCTGAGTTTCAAGATTTCTGGGAAAACTCTTTTGTTTCCCTTTTTTGGTTTCCATTTTCAATGTGTTAGCAGATGTTGTAATACTGCTTCTTGTTTCTTCTAACATTTCTTTGAAATTCTTTGCTAAGTTCTATTGTGAAATCTTTGTCTTTCTTGGATTTTGTTTCTATTCTTTGAATTTTTTACCACTTGTTCTGGTATCCAGTTTGCTTTCTTCTGTATTTTTGTCATTTACATTAATAAAGAAAAAAACAAGTATAACATCAAACAAATAGAGATGCAGCAAAGAGTTCATATGAACTATAAAATTCAAGGAACTGAAAAATGTAATTCTAAGTTGCAGAACTGGAAGGACCCAGGAATTTACATGCATGCATGAAACCATGCCCTCCTTCCCTTGACTCCCTGCATTCATATGCATCAGCACTGTCCTTTCCTAGGCCTCTCTGAACCTCCACATACTCAAAGGTCACAGCAACCCTTCCCCTACTCTCATGTATCCTGCATGGATCTTCCAAGACTTCCTCCTCACTCTGACTTCTCCCTGCCTGGATTCCTACCACTTCCTGCTTTACGGCTTTATAACCAATTTGAATCACTTTGTGCCGTTCTAAATTTATTATTAGAATCCAGAGATGCACATTATACTCTGTAAATGCCACAGCCCATGATATATTGCTTTAATAAGATTTCTTAATAGATATTTTGAATCATCCCCAGTCAACCATTCTAAGTAGAGTGGAAAAGGAACTAAATTCTGACTAGCATTGGTTAGCCATTTTTTTCGTGATCTGAATCTCCCCTACTCACTAGGTAAAAGAACTATTTTATCAAAGCAGTTGGGCTCTAAAAATATAAATGACCTCTTGATGACAGCAAACATAGAAAACTCTATTTACTGATCATATCTATTGGTCTTCTAGAGTTGTCCAGCCACGATCCAGTTTACCTTAGCTTTGAGATGAAATGTATCAGTGATGAAGAGAGATCAACTGTTTTATCTGTAACCTCAGAAAAGTCATTTTAAAATACTGACAGAAATCTTAAACAATACACAGAAAAGGGAAAGAACCACTAGGCAGTAATTTTTTAGTAAATAATAGAATTCTCCAGTACTCTGAAATAATAAGAAATGTTTTCATTTTTTATGCAGTACAATACTACATGATCTCCACTCCTATATAAATATCATCCTCTCTTATTAACCAGCTTGAAATCCCTAAGCCAAAAGCATAATTCAAAGTCACTCTCAGCTGAACCTTGATGACGGTTATAATCTTATATCTGAAATTTACCCACTGATCTAAAAGAGATTTTACTTTTAAACAGATGTTTTATTAACTGCATTGTATATTATTTTTTAATCCTAGAAAATCAATGGGAATTTTCTTAGTTATACCTCGACTTATGACCATAATTGAACTCAAAATTTTTATGGCTAAGTAAAACACTTAAGTGAGTATTGCTCCATTTCACAACCTTTTTTGCCACAGTTGTTAAGTAAATCACTGCAGTTGTTAAGTTAGTAACATGGTTGTTAAGTGAATCTGGCTTTCCCATTGACTTTGCTTGTCAGAAGATCATAAAAGGTGATCACATGATCCTGAGATACAACTATGTTTAATGAAGAGAAGGACGAGGGGGGACATGATAGCAGTGTTCCAATATCTCAGGGGTTGCCACAGAGAAGAGGGAGTCAAGCTATTTTCCAAAGCGCCTGAAGGCAGGACAAGAAGCAACGGATGGAAACTAATCAAGGAGAGAAGCAACCTAGAACTAAGGAGAAACTTCCTGACAAGTTAGAACAATTAACCAGTGGAACAACCTGCCTCCAGAAGCGGTGAATGCTCCAACACTGGAAGTTTTTAAGAAGAAACTGGACAGCCATTTGTCCGAAATGGTATAGGGTTACCTGCCTGAGCAGGGGGTTGGACTTGATGACCTCCAAGGTCCCTTCCAACTTTATTATTATTATCATCATAAATACATGCAGTTGCCAAGCTTCCAAATTTTGATCATATGACCATGGGGTAATGTGGTAAGTGTGAAAGTCATAAGTTACTTTTTTCAGTGCCATTGTTACTTCAAATGGTCACTAAACAAATGGCTGATAAGTGAAGGATTAACTATATTCAGGTGCTGTATAGTCACACAGCATAGAACAGAATAAAAACTGAAGATGGATTGTAAAAAAACTATTGGCGTTTTCTTTCTAAAAATTGACATTTAAAAAGAACTATAGATTACATATCAATATTGCACTAGTTGTCTTACTGGATTTTTCAATATTATTCTGATTTATTAATCAGAAGTTGGCTATTTTAGATGGAAGATTAACCTGCTTTCTATAAACATTCAGAGACCCAGTTTGCAGAAAATAATTATTTTAAATTTTTTATAAATGGAAGGTTTGGTGTCAACTATTGTTAGCCATTTTCTCCTTTTCTTAGTCTTCCAATATTTTGCATAATCTTAACCCTCCAAAAAGAATAGCACAATGAATGCTTGTAGGTATGACTATACACTTAGTTACTTTTGTGGGTGTTATAATTCCACTACGGCCGTCTGCTTAACTGAATTTAAGATCTGCAACTGAAAATACTCCTATATTGCTGTGATGAATAAGCCACCTTGAAAAACCAGATGGAAATAAAGGCAAGTATTATAAATATACGAGGTTCTAATAAACATGTTAAGCAAGTTACTGATGCTAAAAATATAATGCACAACTTAAGCCCGTTTTTAAAATATTGTGCATGTTCACCAGTAAATTTCTATGGAGAAATTTGGAGTTTGTTTCCAACTCAACTTACAAAAAACTTCTCAGAGCGATTTACGGCCCCATAAAAAGCAACCAAAGGTATTCATTTCCTCGACTCCATCTTCTTCCTTTGGCTGTAAATCCGCTCCGTTGATTTACTTAAGACAAAAACAGAACTTATTTCTGAAGCATCAGTAGCGGAGAAAACAGCAAATACCCCCATGAAAGTTCACTGGTCCGCCACCGGGCCATCTCAGCCCGGGACCGCGTCGAAGGGAGGGAAGGAGGCGGGTCTTCATTTGCCCGCCCGCCAATGGGGAGAGGATACCTCGAGAATTCGCATTCGAGAGTTCCCCTCTCCCAGCCGACCGTTGATGTTGATCGTTACCTCTCCTTAGGGTTCTTCCCTTTCGGTTCGCTGTCCTCAAGCTTAGAAAAACCTGGAAACAGCCACCGAAAGACCGCGAGGTGGGGCTCAAGTTAAAGAAAGAGCGCACGCGAATAACGTTCGCCAATTCCCGCCTACTTGATAGAGCACATTCGCTCGCTGTCTCGAGAACGAAAGATGGGTGCATAGGAGATGGGGGGGGGGGGGGGAGACTTGTTAGTGCTTTGAGGCCCCAGCAGGTGGCAGCGTGTAATATCTTCAGGGTCAGCGCTCACTTGTCCTTGGCTGGAGAGGCCCGAGGATATAACTGGACTTAGGCTAGGACTGAGATCGTCTGTGAATTGGAAAGTGGCATATCTATTAACTGTTATTAAGAAATCTGAGTGGATGCCCACACAAACCACAGGAATCAAGCTCAGCTTGAGTGAAATTTTGCTTTATCATTCTTGGTCATTTCCATATGGAAAATGCACTCCATATCCAGGACGTCATTCAAAATAATAAAGGCACATTGGACAAAAATATTTCTTAATAACAACAATAATAATAATAATTAATAATTTATTCCATTTATATATTGCTTGATTCCCAGCAGATGGGTGGCTTACTAATCATTAAAAACATTTTAGAATAAAGAATAATAAGAGTTGGAAAGGACCTTGGGGTCTTCTAATCCAACCCTCTGTTCAAGCAGGAGACCCTGTACTATTCCGGACAAGTGGCTGACTAGTCTCTTTCTTAAAAATCTTCATTGACGGAGCACTCACAACTTCTGGAAGCCAGCCGTTCCACTGATAAATTGTTCTCATTGCTATATAACAAGGAACTAAAAAACAAGATAATGGAGATTGCCAGTACCTCAATGATTCACTTTGTATGTATGAACAGTTAGGTGTATATAAATGGTAGCGGAAGGAATTTGCTAGTCCTTTCCTGCTATAGTCAAGTTGTCAGTTTACAGCCTTTGCTGCTATTCCACTTTAGGATACCTAGAAATGTTCCCCCCTCGTTTCTGGGAAGAAGAAATGATTAGATTTATTTGGGTATGTAGCTTTGAAGCCTTTGGGATGCTTTGGTTTGACCTCTTCATCAAGTTTCAGCAATGGAAGACAAGTCATAAAACAAAGGATAAATCATTCTAATTTTATTCTTGTTGCAGGTTTTGCTTTAAAAATGCCATTACTTGAGAAACATGGTGAGGAAAAGTTCTAACATATTTAAATATTACCTGCTAGGTAAAATAAGTAATACAACTTGTGAATAATTGGTAAATAATTGGTAAACTTTCCCAATTTAGCTCTGTCACATTGGAATTTAGAGGGATTTATTACAGGAAACATATTATCCTGCTAGAAGATAGCCACTGTTTCATACAAGTAAGTTCATTAGGTTTGTGATTGTGACTGTAAACTATGCTTACAATATTAACAGTTAACATTGTGTTCAAAAATACTCTGTGCATCAGAATTTAGTGTTTGGAAGATGTTTTTGCTTATAGTATAAATAATGTTGAAAATGTCAATTTTTCAAACCAACAAATGTACTATCAAATGACTGCTGATTCAATAGGATTTGTGCATGAATACATAACGTTTCTCTTTTGAGAAAAATAAAGCTCTTAATAATAGAAATGACAAATTAATAAACTAAACTATCTACATGATATATTTATTCTACTTGAAGGATTGCACAAATGGAGCTTCCCTTTTCAAATTTATCATTTTTTTACTTTGATCTTAATAGATTTTTACATGCCAATCATTAACATGTAGCAATAATTTGTAAAAATTTATTACAATTTTGCAAATATTCTCACATATTCCATTTTATTCCATTTCTATTCTAATTTCTGTTTTAAAAATTGAATTCATTTATTATATCTGAGTGGCTTTTATATTAAGCATTATGTAAAAGATGCAACAGTGATAAATTCACTAGGGCTCAAATCTATGTCAGCAAATAGTGATGGCACAAGTCTAATTGTGAGAGGTGTGATTTAATATCCATGTTATTTCATAGAAAATGGTGAGCAGTTGCTGGTGAAAAGTGAAACCTATCTGCAGATTTTGTAAGCATCCATTTATTTTCTTGAAACAATGATGAGACTTAAAAGAATTAATTGTCTATAAATTAAGGTTCTGTCTAAAAAATAGCATTTTTATATTTTAAGAAAAAACAAAGATCAGAGAAAGAGGCTTGTACATGAAATCTGCAGCTTTCTGGATAGCAGTCAGTCTGTAAGTAATTCATAAAACAAATTTTATATTGTGAAGTATATGCCTATGTGGGCATTTTTCATTTTCATTTTTCATATTCCGTAAGAGGAACATTCTTTCAAGGATTTTGAAAACAGCAGTTAAAGTTTATTTACTTCACTCTTCATAGCTTGTTCTGCCTGTAATTTTTACTCTACTCACATTACTTAATAGAAAACATATCAATGGCAAACCATTTGCATAATATTATGGCCAAGAAAGCAATATGTTGGCAACAGAAATTGAATTTGATCTTTTTGTTCTACATATGTTCTTACTGCACCTTCATTTGAAAGAAAAATTCTTGATGATGTTTAGAAATACATGGTTGATTCAGAATAAATTTTACCTTCATTTAAAGTATACTAGCAATCACAAATTAAGCAATAGACTGATAAGGAAAAAAACAATAGAAGACAAGGTGCACCAGTGTATAGTAAAATACTCAAATTCAAGAGACTTTCCTTCATATATATTTACATATCATAGACATACAGCTTTAACAATAGATTTCAAAGAAGGAACTGAAATCCCAGAAAGAATGTATGTATGAATTAGAACTATATAGTAATTATGGTAACATGCAAATAGACATAATGTGCAATTCTCTTTTGGAGTAATCAAGATTATACAGAATACTGAAAAATACTAAGAAATAGTAAGCCAGAGAAGCCATAAGATAAGAAAAAGATAACTAATTAAAACTAATTTATACCAACACCATTTACGCCATTGCTATTTATAACTTTGCAAACCATCCTAGCTTCTACCATAGAGGTCTCCAACTCCTGGTCCATGGACCAGCACTGTGCCACAGCATGCCAGAAACTGGGCCATACAAGTGAAACCCCATTTGCGGGATGCAGGCAGCATGCAAAACCACACCCCCTCCGATCCGCAGAAAAATCTTTCTCCACGGAACCGATCTCTGGAGCCCAAAAGGTTGGGGGCCGCTGTTCTACCACATTTATCCAGTGCTTCATACATGGCCTTTTGTTCAGCTCCTCCCTTCCCATTGAGGATCTCACCAGCACCTTCCAGAAATGACTTTCTTGGTCTTCTCTTGCTTTTGACAAATGTATCCTTTCTTCATATATTTATTTGCAGTTTTATGTCCCCACACAAATTACTTATTTTTCTTTGTTCATTCCATTTGTTAATTTACATTTATTATCATTTACTCTCTTTACATTGTAAGTCACTATTGTGTATACCATCGTTGTCACAAAAGGGCCTGTAGATACTAAACTCCAATACCAATCTTGACTTTGATCAATTGAGATGTTTACATAATGATTTTGTAATAAAATAGAGAAGTTGTAGATTAAGTCACCATCTTTAGTCATGTCCATACCACATGCAGCATTTTCTGTTAAGGATAGTAGCAGTTTGGCACATTTTTTTCAGTGTGCTACATAGCCCACTTTTAATCTAAGCATGCCTATGCTATTCCATGCAAGCTGAAATCTCTAAAGATTTATTTGCAAGCTACCATATTATTGCCTCTATCCCATCCACAAGGAGATGTCTAAAATATTCTGTCATAGCCCTTTTGCAATCTCAGTAATTAAGCTTTGCTTTACAATATGTTACTTATACAGGAAAAATAATTAGACTTTTGTGTGTTTTTGTTTAGGTACAGGAGATTGATGCTCTCAGAACAGAAAATAGGAAGCTAAAAAATGCGGTATCCATTTGACTATTTCAGTGTATAACTGACTTACAGCCTCATTCTGTGTTTCAGGATTCGATATAATGGCTATTGTTTCAATGAGAAATTCACTCATCCGATAGTATGATTTGATCTGAGATCATACATTCAGTTTGAGATTAATTCTGATGCATATTGTTCATATTATCTAATTATTATTTTAATTATTTGCATTAATTCCACTTTCACCTTGAAAGTTTAGGAAGGTTTATAGGAGAAATCTACTAATTTTATGCCCCAAATTTTAAAGATGGAATAGAGTAGCAGAGAAAACTTAGAAATAAAATGACTATCTAAAATTCTATGGGTTTATGGAAAAAATAGAAAGAGAGAGATGCTTGGTCCTCCTACTAGATTATTTTTAGAATTTCTTTTTTTATGTAAATATTTTATTAATTTTCTAGTTTTACAATCAAATACTTTAACAGACAACGTGTTGTCTGGGTCCATTAGTAATTCAGTGGTATATATTAACTTCTTCAATCTAGATACAATATTATATCATCAAATGTTTCCTCTCTTCTTCCGGTAGTACCTGTTTTTCCACACTAGGCAAATACAATTCTTATTGTTATGAATAAATATACAATTACATATCAACATCTTTGTTACATTTTTCTCATAATATCAATAATATCAGTTTTAGATTACTTTTCTAACCAAAACATATCTTAATTGCATTTGCACTTAGTATCCATATGTTCAATCAGTATCCTGTTTTCGGGTTTTTTTTTAATTTTAAAATTTTTTAATTTTAATTTTAATCAGTGTTCAAAATGTCTCTATTGTTTATAATTTCAAAGTAAGTTATATTTGGGTAACCAAAAGTTTCCCTTATTCAAACTTCTTAACGTTTTCCTTTTCCCCTTCTTATACCAAAATCTAATATTCTAGTTACAAATCTTATCTTTCTAGTTATGATAGTACTTCTATTTCTACCAATTATCTATTCTCCACCATATTCAAACATCTAGTTAATAATATAATAACCCATCTAATGGATCAAAATCTCTATTTTCTTCAGTCTTATTCTAGCTTTCTTCCTTTGCCAACTAACTTTCCAAGTCAATACATTTGAATCATCAGGTAATTTTTCCCTGTTTTTGTATATAATGTTTGGAATAAGAAAGACCATTTAGTTAAAGTATTTTTAGAAAAATGAACCCATTTATATTCATTAAACAGTCTCCCTCCTTCTCCAATTCCCCACAGTTCTCCTAACAGCTCTATCTTGCATTCAATCAGTTCTTCCTTTTCCTTGAATATGTCCTGAACTCTTGATTGGTAAGATGTCTTTTCCATTTCCGATATTATCGCTCCGTCTTCTAGTTCTTCAGTTGTCTGAATCTGTCAGTTGGTTCCTTCCTTTAGGTCCTCAATCTTTGGATCTGCTTCCTCTAGTTTTCCTTCTATTTTCTGGGTTGCTAGTTCCTTCTTTGTAGCCATGTTTTGGGTTTGTAAATTTAGATTAGAAAATTGTTCTTTTATCTGTGTTATTTATAGTCTCATCACAAGCTAAAGCAATAGTCTCTTGTATTGATTTTAACATGGAGAGAATTTCTTTCTGATTTTCATCCATATTTTCTTGGTAGTATGTCAAACTGAAAACTTTGGGAACAGGTGTTAGAGATGTTTTTTTACCATTTAAAGTTGAGTACGGGACATCCATTTCATTTTTTGTAGGTGGTCTTTATAATAAAAATTGTTCATCAATCAAGAATTTGTAATCCAAATCCAAAATATTCCATCATCTTAAGCAATGAAGTGTATTTCTCCTGCAGGAAAATAGTTCCACAACACAGCTCTAAAAGTCAGGTAATATTTATATTCATAGTTCAGGCAAGCCAGTTTCAAAATAGTTCATCATCTCTGCCACATCAATAAGTAGCCCAAAGGTTTTTGTATTTTTGCCTTTTCCCAGCTGCAATCTTCAAAAGTGAAAGCTTCCAAGGTCAGCAAGAGTCTTATCTAAATCTGGGCTTCAAGCCAAATTTCCTTTAGGCATAACAAATTGTAGTGCCATAATTCGCCACTAGATGTCATTAGCGCCGTTTTCCAGCTTTTTAAATCCCAACTTATAATGTAAGCTTTTCAAATCTCTTTTTTAAAAAAAGTCTCAAAAGCACTTTTTGTCCCCAAATTTCAAAGCCATAAATGTATATTAATTCCAAATTAATCTTGTAATTTTCTCTGTTTCCTGAGGGAATGGGGTGGAAATTCTCCTTCCCTCTCTCATCGGGGAGGGTGCTTTAGGCAATTTTTTCAGGAAGAGGTCTTAAAGTCTTAAAGAGAGGATAGAGTCTCACCCAGTTTCATCCACGTTGCTGAAAGGTTGCTTGTTGGTGCTTATTGTCTTCTGTTGTCAGCAGCTTCTGACTGGCTACACGAATGTAGCCAGTCTTTCCCCCGCCAGTTTGGAGGGCTTCCTTGGATCAAACAGAAGGGCCACCACCCTCTCACAATCAACAAGGGTCCCCTTCTTATTTGTCACCTCTACGGGGCAACTTTCGACCCTTTCCAGGATCCCCAGCGGGGCGAAATCAAATGCGAAAGACGGAGCCCCGTGTTCCTGCGTCCGTTCTGCTGTGTCGTCAAAACCGGAAGCCCATTATTTTTAGAATTTCTGTAAATGTAATTGTCACACACTGCATGCATAGAGTGAACCTTGCCTGAACTCAATAAGGTTGGACTGAAAAATCTTCAGAGACCAGATATTACATATAATTTTGAAGAGGTAACATGGACTACAGTAAGTAGGATGAGGATAATGTAAAATGGGCATCTCAGACATTGGACTCTCATAGATATTGGGATTTTTATTTGTTTTTTGCAAAGTGCACTGAATATACAGCTACATGTTTCCCCACTTCAAAATAGAGTATACACCATTGACATTGAATCTCAGGAGAAAAAGTGTTACAAAGTAATTCAGATGTGCTAATTGCCAGCCCCTGCTGTTGGTTATTCACTTGGCCTCAGCTCCATATTCTAACACCTCAGCCATTCTTGCAGTCTTTCTCCAGGAATATAATTTAAAAAAAAGTAAGGCACTTAGAAATGTTTTTCTAGAGCTAAACAAAGCACTAAATGTTGCAGACTCTTATGTACAGTTTTTGAAATGGAAAGCAGTAGTGTAATACCCACTCAGCCTAACCATGCAAGGTAGATTTACTTAATTTATCATAAAAATCATGAATATTAGCATACATTTATCTTAAAAAAGGAAAAAAAGAAATACATGCTTAAAAAACAAAATTAAGGAAGTCAGTCAAAGAAAACCCTAAATACCAATTTAAGTTTTAGCATAAAACATTTATTTATTTATTTATTCATTCATTCATTCATTCATTTATAAAAATTATTGCCCTCCCATCTTACGATAGGGTAACTTTGAGTGGCTGAAGTCATAAAAATATGTGTCTATACATGTACAGTTAAAACATAAATAATTAAAACCAACATTTAAACCTAAAGACATATGGGGAGGGCAGGGACAGAGTGGGGAGAGGTGGGATCAGTTGTTATTCACTCAACTACCTCCACTGTGCTGTTCCCACCACTAGGGTGCCAAGCCAAATCTTTAGGCCCTTACAAAAAGATAGGAAGATTGGGGCCAAGCTCACATTGGAGAGGACAAAATGTTCCAGAGGGCAGGAGGCAAGGCCCTCCTATGGACCTCCCAGCTGGAATATTTGGGACCTGCAGCATGCCTCTGTGAGCACAGTTGGGACAGACCAATCCCAGTGGGGTGAGACAGTCTCTCAAGTAACCTGAACCCGTGCCATGAAGGACTTTAAAAATGACCACCAACACTTTGAATTGCACCCAGAAGCAGACTGGCATCCAAAGCAGCCCGAGGAACAGTGGTGTTACTGGGGCTATTCTAGGGGCCTCCAAAACTGCCTGTGCTGCTGCGCTCTGCACAGGCTGTAGCTTCCGAATGCTCTTCAAGGGTAGCCCCATGTAGAACACATTACAATAGTTCAACCCTGAGATGACCAGGAACTGAACAATTGAGCACAGGGAATCCTTGTAGAAAGGGTAGCTTAACAGAAATACATATTTTAATCCAAAATCTGAGATGATACTTATGCTACACATGGACATAAAGTCTTTTTATATATTGCCACGTGACAAAAGAGTATGATGTAAATGTTGTAAATCTAAAATTTGCAATGGAATAAGATCTGTGTTTGAGTTATATTTCCCTATTAGCCAATTCCAGCCAGATGTATTATTATAAAAAGGTATTAAGTTGAGGATGTCTATCTGGAAATAAATGATATGGCTGTAAAGAGATCCAGATTAAAAAGGGGAAATGTGATTTACAGTACATGTGGTGAATAAGAAATTGTTCACTATTTCTTAAAAATCTATGTCTTTATTTGATCTCATGTGATATAATACTGTATTCTCAAGAAAGGATATGTTTGATTTAAGGAGGAGTTGTCATGTGCTATGAGATGATTATATGCCTCACAAATCACCTTTTCTCTATTTGAATCTGCGAAGCCCTAATAAAACATTTAGCTTCTCTCTGTTCCAGACTTTGAGATGTAATCATAGATCCTCATAGTAATATGTAAATTTGTCAATATGTTCAGAATGTAGTTTGTCATAAAGCCTAATGTGATTGATATTCTTTTTAAAATTAGAACTCAAGGCTGCGTTATAAGACAAAAGGTATGTATTAACAAACAAAATCTATGAGGAGGTTGTGATTTTGGAGAAGTATTGTGGTGAAATGCAGTTCCAGGGCTAAGACTATTTGTTCCTGTTATTAATTAAAAATTAATTAAAAAATCATGTTCTAGCTAGGTCAAAGATCAAGTCATTTTCTATCCAGCTACAAACTTGGACCATTTTTCTACTTGCACCTAACTATGATATGAGCATGCTTATCATTTTTTTCTGCCATGTCCAAATGACATTATACTCATTTCCCAGTTCATGAGTGAAATTCATCTTTAGCCTATGCATTCTGACACTGTCCAAATGTAACCTTTAGATATGAAAAAAATATATTTAGATTTATCATGCTTTATCTTGGAGAACTTTCTGTTGTTTCTTTCTAAAGCTAAGCAAATATGTTAAAATAATTTCCATTAATTTGTGAAAAGGCCTATTAAGAGGAGACATGATTGAAATGTTTAAAATCATAGATGGCCTGTAGGATGTGGACGTTTTCCCCCTAGTTAAAATACTAGAACCAGAACTCATCTAGTGAAGCTGACTAGAAAATGTGAAAATAAATAAAAGGAAGTACTTTATACAATGTATAATTAACCAGTGTAATCCAGAATCCAGAATATGTAGTAATGGCCATTCATTTCTGTGGCTTTAAAAAAGGATTGGGTAGCCAGGGAGAACAACTCTGGTAACTTACTCAATAAGATAAATAAGATAAAGATAAATAACCTTTATTGTCATTTTTATATTGTGGGCACAATGGCACACATCAAAAATGAAATTTAGTTGCCCGCTCTCAAAGTGAAACATATACATGACACACACCTAAACATACTATGTACAACATATATATAGACCCACATCCCTACATATACATAGCAAATAAATATTAAATACTGTCCATCTTGATATATAACGCAAGGAGGAAGTTTGAAGTTCGCAAGGTTACTGTATGGAATGAAACTATGGCTGAAATCTGGATGTTCTGCTACGGATACCACGAAGCCTCCTCCCAAAGGTAACAGGAAAACAGGTTGTGAAGAGGATGTGTAGTGTCCCAGAAATCTTGCGGGCCCTGCTCAAGCAACGCTTCTGTGCTAGTCCTGGATGGTAGGGAGGGAACTGCCCAATGCATCTTTTCGGCCATCCTCACCACTCTCTGCACCGCCTTCCTGTCTGAAAGCAGTGATGCCTCCAACCAGACTGTGATGCTGTATGACAGGATGCTCTGATGGTCCCCGCTTATAGAAGTGGTCAGGACAGGGGAAGAAAGATGTGCTTTTCTCATGCGGCGCAGAAAATGCAGGCGCTGCTGTGCCCGCTTCACCAGTTTCTCACTGTTTAGCGACCAAGTCAGCCTACTCGTTAGCTGCACACCCAGGAATTTGATGCTGGTAACCATCTCCACAGGTGAATCATTAATGCACAGAGAAGTGTGGCTGTGCCTGCCTTTTCTGAAATCAACAATGATCTCTTTGTTATCTGGACTGAAATTAACATACCTCCAAATATTAGTTGCAGTAATGTATCAGTGAGAGAATTAATGATTTTCATCTCTGACCTGTCAGGCTTCTGATTGGACATTTAATCCAGTGCTAAATTAGATGGCTTGGGCCCAATCCAACAGAGTTCTTACACTGATTTGGTTTGACTAAGAGAAGACTACAATAGACAGCATTAATAATAATTACTCTGAAATAAGAAAATGTGTTGTGAGAAAATAAAACTTTACTCACATCTGGAAGGAAAATTACTTTTTCAAAAAGCAAAAGTGTTTTTTTTTTCCTCAGACTGGGCCCTGAAGAAAGAAGAATATGAGAAGTAAGTTATTATTGTTAATGACATTTTAATATATTTGTTGAAAGGCATTTTTAATATGTTGAAAGGTTTCCGACATACCAAAGTACTTTTTAGCATATTTATTTTAATGGTTTCAAGTCTAGATGAAAGCTAGTGATTGGTCACAGAAGTTTGGTGATGAAGTGTTGAAGGTGGAATATATATGTATTGCGAGGGGCTGAAAAAGATTTGGAGTCTCTTCAGATCCCCCTGAGCTATAAATGGGTGCTGTGGAAGTTCGCAGTGGCAGCAGGAAATAGTGACAGGAAAGCTTTCATTGTGACCTCATGGATGAATGAGCAGGAAGGTGCACTTGGTAGCCTGCAGTAGGTTGAAAGCCAGTGGGCAGAGTACATCCAAACAGCTTGCTTGGACAGATAACAGAAGCAGCATCACTATTCAACTGTTTAGCAGTGCGTGGTGTTAGCCTGTAAGTTCCACTAATTGGCTGTTGACTAGTGGCATAGTGGCAGTAAAAAAAATTGGCAGGTGACAATGACAATGTAATCAGCAGTTGGCAGGTGACAGCCACTGCAATCAGCAGAGGCTGATCTCCCAGTGACAGTGACCAAGAGAAGCCTAATCTTGATAATCAGAATGGACAGAATATACACCCAAGTGACAGTTAAGCAGCTAGTGCCGTGGTGGCGAACCTATGGCATGCATGCCACAGGTGGCACGCAGAGCCTTCTCTGTGGGCACGTGCACCGTCGGCCCAGTCCGAGGCCTTCAGCTGGGTTTTATAAAACCTTTTCGCTTTAGGCCTCCGCCGCTGTGTGCAAAAAAAAAAAAAAAGGTTCAATCAATCAATCAATTTCAACTTCTTGCGGAGAAAAAAAAGATCTCGCAAAGTTGGAATTGATTGATTGAAATTTTTAGTCCCACCCAGTCTGCCGTTATCACCGCAGCCACGCCCACTCAATGGGCCACACCCACACAATTGACCACACCCACACAATGGGCCACGCCCACCTGGCACCCGATGATATGTAAGTGGGTTTTGGGTTGCAGTTTGGGCACTCGGTCTCTAAAAGGTTCGCCATCACTGGCGCTAGTGGGTAATTATAAGTGATGAAGGCCATGAAGAAATGGGGCAAAGCGATGCTGCCTTTAGAAAGATCAGATAAGAGAGGGTATAGATCACAGCTGCATAATGGACAGAGAAAGAGGCTCAGAAGGAACCCTCTCTAACTTGTTTTAAAAGAAACAATGGAAGATTTGTACTTTCAGACTTGCAAGATTCTGCTAATGTAGCCTTACAATAGAATTATCTCTTCTGGTCTGTTTTCTGTCTGGTATACAAGGGAAGGCTCACATCAATCTAAGTACGAATCTTCTACCATTTCCTTTATAGCAGAGAGGTTGGGGAAGGTCCCATCTGAGCCTCTTCACTCATTATGAAGCTACAAGCTGTACCCTCTCTTATCTGGCTGTTACCTAGGCAGCATCTCTTTCCCATTTCTCAAGGTCTTTCTCACATACCATTACATATATGGTGGCTGCTATAAAACTTGTCTTGCTGATCACAACCATCTTATCTTCTGCATGTGGCAATCAAACTCAGAAATAAGAGTCATACAGTGTATTATCATGTCTCTTTTTTTTCATGTGAACATTTGGACTTTAGAAAGGAACAAACATTTGAATAGCAGACTAGATTTAGCAGTCGGTATAAGAGACTGATGATGCCTGTTCTCCTTCTGGATGAGAGGCATAAGATGGGTAGTGGCGATCCCTAATTCATTAGGTTTTGGAGGACTGAAAATATGGCATATGCCTCCAGCTTCTCTGGTAAGAGGAATGTGAAGCGAAGGTGTGATGTGGTATGCATGTTTAGGCAATTGGGAGAAAGCTGGCAGTTGTTCCTGAGACTCTGATGCAGTTTGACTAAGGCTTTGGTTGCTTCCTAAAATCAGTGGGTAACGAACAGCCTTGGATCAGATTATACCTACCTGTATGGATTGTTTCTGTCCACAAAGCCTGAGAGCCTCCTGATTTTCATAAGAACTCCAGGAGATGAGATAGTAAACTGATTCCTCTAAGATCAGGAAGCAGGAAGAACTATATTTTTTTACTCATTTGTTTAATTCGGTTCTCTTTATCTAGTTTAGGACTCATGTATAAAATCTACCATGTTATAGGTCATATTTATGCAGAAATATTGAAAATTCAAAACGGTTCACAAATTTTTAAGCACCACTTTATGTTTTTTTAGCTTGGGTTAATTTGGATGTTTGGGTTAATATTTGTATTTTAGATAATACTTTAGTCTAGTACAAATATTAGGTGATCTGCTAGTTTAATTCAAGAATTAAGAATTAAAAAATAATCCTAATATTATATATCCTTGTCTTGCCACTGCTACTTTCATTCCTCAACTATATTGGTGATTAGGTGACATGGACAATACAATTCCTTTTGTGACACTTCTGCAATACAGGGAGACCGCGATTTACATCCATTTGTTTAATGACAATTTGAAGTTACAACAGCAGTGAAAAAGTGATTTATGACTGTTTTTCACACTTATGACCACTGTTGAATCTACATAATCACGTGATCAAAATTTGGACTCTTGGTAACTGGCATGTATTTATGATGATTGCAGTGTCCTGGGGTCATGTGATCATCTTTTGTGACCAATTGATATGCAAAATCAATGGGGAAGCCAGATTCTCTTAATTACCGGTTACAAACTGAACAACTGCAGTGATTCATTTAACAACTCTGGCAACAAAGATTGCAAAATGGGACAAAACTCAGTTAACAACAGTTTTGCTTAGCAATGGAAATTTTGGGCTCAATTATGGTTCTAAGTCGAGGACTACCTGTATCTGTAATTCACATCATGATACTTATGTAGTTGTACTGTTTCTCCATTGTTTTTGTTTGCCTTGCTGATGAATTAATAAAGTATACCTAGATCTTTTAATGATTTAAAATATATATTTTAAAGTTAGGACTCTATTTTTATCAACTAATTCCATTGCTAACCTATAAGGTTTTTGTTGTTGTTACTAAGAATGGAATAAAAAATATAAATGTTCTAGTAAAAAATGATAGGCAATGTTAGCCTACTGAGACAAAGATTGGATGCTATTTAATGTTACTATATTTTAGATTATTGACATGGTAGTAGCTTTCAAATTTAAACATATGCATGTGAATTTATATTCTTTGTTTTCAAAGTGAAATTGAGAGACTTTCTGGTGAAATATCAAATTACTTGAATGTTACCAATTTCTGGGTGAGTTGATTTTGTTTTAGAAACAATTCTTAATGTCACTTACTTTTTGCACAAAGAAGAATAGATTGGGGTTCCCATGTTGTACTAAGTGATAATGCAGTTTGAATTTCTTTGAAAATTGTAAAATTAATATTACTTAATTAGGACTAGCTTTGGTTGTTCTAGAAACTGAAGGAGACTCCATCCAATTTACATGCTAAGTTCAACTATGTTAACTTGGGTTTGGCTAATCTAAAGAAAAAAAGAAACAGGGGAGACATGATAGCAGTATTCCAGTATTTGAGGGGCTGCCACAAAGAAGAGGGGGACAAATTGTTCTTCAAAGCATCAGAAGGCAAGACAAGAAACAATGTTTGGAAACTGACCAAAGAGAGAAGCAATCTGGAATTAAGAAGAAACGTCCTAACAGTGAGGACAATTAACCAGTGGAACAGCTTGCCTCCAGAAATTGTGGGCGCTCCATCACTGAAGGTTTTTAAGAAGAGACTAGACAGTCACTTGTCTGAAATGGTATAGGTTCTCCTGCTCGAGCAGGTTGCTGGACTAGAAGACCTCCAAGGTCCCTTCCAGCTTCTATTCTATTCTATTCTATTCTATTCTATTCTATTCTATTCTATTCTATTCTATTCTATTCTATTCTATTCTATTCTATTCTATTCTATTCTATTGTGATTTATTCTACAATGGCAAATTGCAGACCATATTCAAAACATAATTATTTACATTATTTACAAACCTCAAAAGCTAGGATTGCCAGATGAGGGATGCAGAAATCTGGATATGCACTGGATGGCAACAGATACAGAAAACTTTGCTTTCTTCCAGAAGTCCTCCAGATTTTTGATAGCCCTAAGTCAGTGGATTCAAATATGTGAACAACCGGTTCTCTGTGTGGATGCTGCTTCTGGAAGTCCATTCTAGGCCTAGGCAACAAAAATTTAGCTACTGGTTCTGCCAAAGTGGTGCGAACCAGCTGAATCCCATCACTGCCCTAAGTGCTATTTAAAGAACACATGGTGTCTTAGTGTGATATGCAAATTGAAACATCAGTACACTTTTATTAGCAAGTTTTAGCTCTTTCAGATTTTTGTACCCCAGATATATATTACCAGAAGAAGATTTACTCAAAGGTAAACCTTTACATTTAAACAATATCATAGCTTTTGAACTTCTGAAGACTTTTGCTTTGATATAATTAAATGAAAGTTAGATTGTGTCTCTCCTTTCAGTATGAAGAGTCTGAACTTCTCAGTGGCCAAGGTATGTTACTAATATTTTAAATAGTTACAAAAGATTCAATTTTTTAAAGGCACTTGTTTCTTGTCAGTTTGTATGTCATAATGATCTTACTATGAATAAAGGCAGTATATTATCCTAATTTAAGCATTATTGAATTCATTAATTCCATAGTTTAAATAAACATCTTTGAAATTATATTTTCTAATGTTAGAAAGCTCTGCCTTAAATCTGAGTATATGAAACATTTTCTGTTAAAGTGATTAGTTCAAACAAAGGATAAATATATTTTAAAAATCCAAATATAAATAAATGTGATATCAGTTTTAATTTTACAGCAAAAAGAATATTAAGTGAACCAAAGAAGCATGCCAGGTAAGGGGTAGGTTTTGTTCCATTCAACAGTTAATGCAGAGAATTACTCAAAGTAATTAACTAAATATATTTATAAAATTATATATATATATTGCCATTCAAGGGCTGGGCAAATATTTAATGACTGGCACCCACTGTTTTTGGGTTCAGTAGCTAGAGTGGCAGCAGTGACAAAATGTGGGTGGGAGCACTTTTGCATGGATCAGTCAGTAACTTCCAGTTTGGAATGCGAAAGTCCAACTTTTCACATTTTTAAAACACACATTTTAAAATGTTTTATACCTATTTAAGATTTATGCTACAATTTTTATTTACCATTTCAAACTTCAGGATGCATTTGAGATTACATTCTTACATCCATTCTTATGAATGACTGTCTTAATAAGAAGTGTTTTTTTTCTATAGGTGGTTTTGTAGTAGATTGGTTTATAGTTAACACACCAGATCAGAAACACTGTTGCATTTCATTTGGTTTATTTAAAAGCGTGAATACAATTTAAAAAATGTCTTAAAAATGTCTTTTGGGATTATGCATTTAATAAAATTTATATATATCAGTCAATAGCTCTTCTAAAATGATAAGCTTCCATTTCAAAATCCACAGCACTCAAACAGATGAACTGGAAAAGAAGTAAGGACAACTATCTAGTATATTTTGTTTTGAAATTGCTTTTATGTTAAAAACATTGGGGTTTCCTTTAAAGAAATTCTTAAAGAAATTATATTTGATATGTGTGTACCACAGAGAGATTATATTTCAACAAAAATATATTCATATCCAATTATAGTATATTTGCTATTTTTTTTTTTATCAAAATGGATTTTAGTAAACAAAAAATGCTTGAAGAATTGCAAATTACCACTTACACTAAAAATATACTTTAAAAAATTATAAATTACCTGCTTCTGACTAAACATTATTCAAAGTCATGGTAAATATGTTTCACATTCTAGAAAAACCCACACATGTAATGCTGTGCTACGTAATTGCATTTAGACTTTGCTAGCATCCCTTTTCTATTTTTAGCAATTTATATACCCATTTGTTTTAGCTTAAGAGCATAAACTATTTCACTCAGTTATTTCTAATTATGCTAATTTTAACAATGAGTTGTCCTTCATTAATTTAAAAGCACGCACAGAAGTTTTCTTTAGAAGCAATTGTTCCTGATGCCAGGTTTCTGCTGGCAGTTGCCTCCTGTTACTTTATGCAGTACTTTTGCCTATGTAAATATAGAGGTGGGGGAAGAGAGAGTTAAATAGAACTATTGCTTTTATTATTTGCTATGGATATTATGCCCACAGAATCAAAACTCCAATATCATATTAAAATCCATTATCATATCATATTGAATGTGGCCTACACATTGACTTTATACAATACCCCCCCTTTCCTAAATAAGACTAGGATGCATACGGTAGTAGGTCTAGCAAATCTGGACTGCATAAATCTAAACAAGTACAATACATAGCAGTAACAATTTTCTGTCTTTGCTGCCATCTATGGTCATACAGATGGTTGCAGTCTAAATATGTAGCCCAGAGTATAGGTGGTAGGGAAGTTTCATACTGTATTCAGATCATGAGATAAATGGCTAATAGATGTAGTCAGAAATAACTAAGCTTTTATTCCACCCTACAGAACAATTGAAACTCAAACTGAAGAATATGATTCAAGGTATTAAGAAATATTTTTATTTAAAAGAATGCATGACAAATAAGAACCTTACAAAGTATAATCTGATCTTCTGGATTCTACAAATTAATAAGGTTGGAAAGGCACAAAAGAGATAAAACTGGATTGAGGCTGTTTACTCTTTTCACTCTGGATTTTTTTTTTTATTAAAAAGGACTTCCTTTAATTCATTTGTTATCCATTAATCTGGTTCAACCAATGTATTATGTTGGCCTATCATGACATTCAAACTTAGCATTTAAATTTCAGAGGCTTTAAGGATCTTGAGAGGATCAGCTGCCTCTTTCTACTGTGCAGTAATTGTGACCAGTTAGGCCAGTATGAGGAGATATTTTTTTCCAATTTGGAAAAAAAAAGGAACTCAGAAAGTGTTACCCAAATAGTTACAAGATGGGAACAATAGTGGTTGGCAGAAATGGCAACCTATAGCTACCTTTATCTTGTCATGTTATCTGAACAACTACAAGACAGCAGTAATATCACCCAGGGGTAAATCTCTTATGCATGGTTTATGTTACACAATGCCTTGAGCAAACATCCATTTAAAAGGACAACATTACTAAAAATGTGTGGTATAGAAGTTGGTAAGATGTAAACTAAAATCAACTAAATGTTCAAACTTTGCCCTGACTTGATTACAGAACACTTCAAAACAATTATATTGTGCCTAATGAGAATGGTCTTCAAGTAGATTTATAGCTAAAGGCTTTAGATAAAATTATAGTTTACATCTTAGATTATGAAATTGATTGAATATTATTCCCCCCAATCAATTTAGTTATATTGTTGAAGACTACAGTCAGGTAAGCAAACAGGCAGTTTTTTATATAAAAGTACAGGTAGTCCTTGATTTACAACCACAATTGAGCCCAAAATTTCTGTTGTTAAGAGAAACATTTAAGTGAGTTTTGCCCCATTTTACCTTTCTTGTTACAGTTGTTAAGTTAATAACAAGGTTGTTAAGTGAATCTGGCTCCCCCATTGACTTTGCTTATCAGAAGATTGCAAAAGGTGCTCACATGATCCTGGGATATTGTAACTGTCATAAATATGAGTCATTTGCCAAGTGTCTGAATTTTGATCATATGACCATGGGAATGCTGCAACCGTTATAAGTGTGAAAAATGGTCATAAGTCACTTTTTTCAGTACTGTTCTAATTTTGAATGGTCATTGAATGAACTATTGTAAGTCAAGGACTATCTATATATGTATGAATGGACATTTTAAAAAATGTTGGATCCTGCACACTCTTATTCCATGTACCAACTAGTTTAGAAATGTGGGATGTCGGCTTCATTTACTTCAGTTTTAAGAACTGAAGCATGTCAACTGCTTTAAGCTTGGAATATCTATGTTAGTTTATGGTGAAAATTGTAGGGTTTAGTGTGCATTTCAAAAACTTGCCTTTGTTTTCTTTACAGGGTGAATCTGAAGAGCAGAAATCCAGTATATATGTAATCTAAGTACTGGAGAATATTTATGTTTGAAATTTTAAATTTTATTGAATGTATTAAAATATTTATATCTATATGACAAATAAATATATTTTAATCCTGCCATAATTTGAGTCAGTATTTTAAAACCACATGAATTTAGCCACAAGGGCATACTATTCAAGCCATTTTGCAATACTGAGGCATAAAATGCCTCACTTTGCCCTTGACCATATTGAAAACCAACTGTGTGATATTATTTGTATCCCATTACAAGCAAATCTCATATAAAGAAAAATCATTTAAAACATTTGCAGTACGCCTGACAACTAAAAACCAATAAAATGACAACTCAGACATAAAAGGACTCAAAAATAAAAGCAGATTGCTCAATCTGGCTAGAATGGCCCCCAGAATATTTGTTCTCAGCATGCTTCTAAGTGATTTTGAAGAGAGGGCAAGCCATTCTAGCTAGACTGGTCTCTGTTTTTATTTTTGAGTTAATCTTATCTATTTTATCTATGCTATGGATCTTGCATTGATTATCAGTTACTTTCCAGGTGCAATTTAAAGTGCTGGTTTGACCTAGAAAGCTCTTTAGGATTGTACATAGGTACCAACTGGCCTGATCTATTAGGTTACCTAGTGAGAAATTGCTCCTAATCCCCTACTTCTGGAAAGAAAAGGGAGCTAGGGAGCTGGGCAGCAGCAGCACTAATTATTTGGGGAGCTTCCCTTTGGAGGGAAGGTCAATAGCATAGGTACAAAGTGCTCCTAATGAAGGGACCTGGTTAGCATTTGGGACATTGAATTCTGGACTAACTAGTTTCTGAATAGTCTTTGTAAACAGCTCCAGATAAAATGCTTTGCAGTAGGTAGTCTAATTAGAAAAAAGAGCATGAGTCATTGTACCCTTTTTTTTTTTTGTCCCAGGTAAGGCTGTAAAGCCAAAGTTGCAAGCTATTCCTAGGAGAATATGATACAAATATAATTTTTACTTTATCATGAAACATGGTATTTTTAGTTTTTTTTACTTTTAATCCATCCATTGCTAACTTAAAGAGGGCTTTGATTTTTAAGTGGGCCCCATGTAATCTGTGGATTGACCCAGTATTAAAATTTATATCATGGCTTGCTAACACAAAGAATGCAATGTTATTTAGACAAAAATGATTAATTGCACTCAAGACAAGAGGCAAATCTGTTCCAGATCGGTTTCCAAGCTTCAGAATTTAGGCTGCTGCTTTTGTGTATAACAGAAAAAAATGAAGATCAACCAGTTTCTTAGTTTCTTGATGTTATATATAATATAGCATCTATCATATCTGGTGGTGACTAATACGTGAGGGCTGCAAAAAATTCCTTGTCATCCTCTGATTGCATACTTTTTTTTGCCCACATCTGGTAGCCTTACATTCTCTCAGACTAAATCTAAACCACTTTTTATACATTTTGACTGATTTTTAGATTTTTTAGTTTTATTCTATTTTCATAGCACCTTGCCTAATGAAATCCTGGTAAGTTAAAAGTTTGTGCCCCCTTAAGACAGTTTGGCTGGTCTTGATAGTATTTGCTGAACTATGGATTATAAACCAAAGTGCAAAGGGTGCTGTGGGGGATATTCTCCCCCGTGATTCCGCCCACATCTTTGGTTTTTATGTATTTACCTTTAATCATTGGAAACATGGAAATACAGACCTAGTATTTTTCAAGTTGCCTAAACAGAAATGTACTTTAAGTAGCCCCTTAAGCAGGCATGCATATGTAAATACAAAAATTATTATTACGCAAGAAAATAAAACAAGTTCCAATTAGGCAGCTTTCAAATGAATGCAGGCACCGTTGTCTCTCATTCATTCCTATATCACCCTGTTTGCATCATAGCCGAGCCCGTCAGTTCGTATTTGTTACGGCGCTGGCAGAGGCAGCATCTGGCCACGCCCCTCGTTCGGAGCACACCTCCTCCCCGCCGGTCACGAGCGAATAAAAGAAAGAGCGCGAGTTCGGAAAGCGAATCAGGAGAAGGCTTGGCTACAGTCGAGTGAGGCATCGCAGACTGGAGCGATAGGCCCTAACAATAGAGCTTGGACGGCAGCAATTGCGAAGAACTTGGTCTTGCGCGGTGGAGTTCTTGTCGATCCTGGGAAGTTGTGAGTTAAAAAAAGAGGGAAGCGTAAGGGAGGTGCAGATGCTATTCTGGGTGAAAGCCGCTTTTCCCTGCATTGGGGTCAGCTTATTCCCCCCCACCCCAAGTGGTCCTTTCTCAGCTAAATTTTCCTCCTGTAAAATCTAATGATGTTTTGTATTGTACCAAGTCTAGCTAGTGTCCCAGGCGTTTGGCCTCCACCCCTTTGATGCTCCTGTCCTCTTCTTGTAGAGCGCGTCCCTTTGCCTCTCTCAGCGACCGAGACAGAGCCCTGCTGAGCCAAGGCGAGATTCAGCCTCTTCAGCCTCTCCTGCCCTTTGAACCCGAACTGTCGTTGTCTCGCTTGCTCCTTCCTCATGAAGACCTTCCTGTTCAGTGTGATTAGAAGGGGGGGGGGGAGCGTGCTGCTGCTGCTCATAAATCGATTATCCAAATTAGTACCAAGAATTACAAAATACTCCCTCTTTGTAATTCTTACAGCTGTACCAAGTGAGGTAAACTAAAACCACCAAAAGTTTCTATTTTAGGCTAGTGTTTCTCAACTTCAGCAGTTTTAAGATATATGGACCAACTTCCAAAATTCCTCTTAATCAGCACGAGAAATGCTGCTTTAAAGCATTGCAGTTTGAATTTAAACAGAAAAGGGTTATGTTGCTTTGGCTTCTTTTCTTACTGTCTTACAACTACAGCTGTACATTTATTACACAAACACAATGTGTAGCTGTGGCTGCTTTCTTTTTACTTCTGCCACTGTTGCACATATATGCTATTGTCATAGTCTCTAGAGTAAATGAATGGTGTTATTCTGTTAAATGAAAAAAAATCAAAGAGTTTAAAGCAGAAGAAATATATGATCACATTTTTCATTGCCTTAAACTTCATAGACATGTTTGCTGACAGTCACCAACTCCCTAGATAAAATAAAATTGATGTTACAATATTGTATTTTTAAATATATCTGCCTTACTTTGGTTAAAATAAGGTGTTATTTTGTTTTCTTACAGCAATAGCCAGCAAAATTTCAAGGTATGGCTGGGTAGAAATCTTATAAGTACAAATCAATACCTTCTTTAGACATATACTTTAAAGGATAGTCCTTGCCTTAAAACCATTGTTATTGACTTTGAACTTGTAACGGCACTGAAAAAAGTAACTTATGACAGGTTCTTGCACATATGAACATTGCAGCATTCACATGACCAGAATTTGGGTATGTGGTAATCAACATGAATCTTTGACAATTGCAGCATACTAGGGCCCTGTGATTATCATTTGTGATATTCCCAGATGGTTTTTGATAAGCAAAGTCAATGGGAAAAGCTGGATTTGTTTAATGACCGGGTGATTCACTTAACCACAGTGATTCACTTAATAACTGTGCAAAAATGGTTGTAAAATTGAGTGCAACTCTGTTAATAACTGCCTCACTTAGCAATATAAATATTTGTTCCAATTGAGGTAATAAGTCAAAGACTACCTAGTAAATGAACATTTTTCTGCACACTATTTGTATTTCTCACATTTTGATTTTGTTTCTGCAGATTTTTGTTGAATATCTCCTCTCCTTAGGATGTTTGCAAAAGCAACCAAGACTTTTGTGAAGGAGGTTGACTGTGGAGGAGACTTAATCTCTGTGTCATCCCTGAATAACTTAGATAAATTACAGTTCCTGAACTTAGTCACAAAGAAAAAGAAAACTTGGTGCTGGCAAAATCCAAAGTACCATCTCTCATCAGTTTCATTGAATGATGTGCTTGCTGAAGATATGCATGAACCTATAAAGCCAGGTAGAGTCACAGTTATACAGTTATAGGAGATAAGAGGAAGTGCAAAGTACTATGCATTATTGTATAATTACCTGCTTTATTACTGTTGAACTGTTGTTGAAATAGTTACCGTTTTTTTCAAAAAGTTGGATACAATAATATTACTTTACATGTTACTTTGCTTTTTTGTTGGTTTTCTGGAAGTTTTTGTTGGTTTTTGGAAGTTCTTCTGGAAGTTTTTGAAATCCATTTTCAATCAGAATAGTTCAGATTGATCTATTAGATAATTTAAATTGTGAAACTCTTTCTACAGTTTCATTGATTGGTGAAAATAATCCAATTTAAGTTGCACCATTTTATGGGGTAAGTGCTATAAAATGACTTACTTGCAGTACTTAATATGTTCACTTACAGAAGAATAAGTGCTAAAGTCTGATCATTTAGTGAATGCCTCAATTTGTATTCAGAAAGCACTTTGACCTTTCAAAATAGCAGTAATTAGTGATATTTTTTTTGAATATTGCTAAATTAATACCTATAATTTAGAAAATCATTGCTTTTAGTCAGATGGAAATAGAATAGAATAGAGCTGGAAGGGACCTTGGAGGTCTCCTAGTCCAGCCCCCTGCTCAAGCAGGAGGACCTATACCACGGGTCGGCAACCCGTGGCTCCGGAGCCGCATGTGGCTCTTTGAGCCTTCTGCGGCTCCGAGTCTTCTCCGCCATTTGCAGAGAGAGAGACAGAGACAGAGAGAGGCACTTGTGCTTCCCTTCTTTCTCTCTCTCTCATGCGGACTTACCCCCTCGGGCTCCTGATTGGCCCTGCGCCCGGGTGCCCCGCCCCCTGGGAGAAGCGCGGCCAGGAAGTCCCTTTCCCGGGCTGGCCCCGTCTGAGGTGCACGTGGCCGGGGAACCGCGAGGGGAAGCTCTGGGATCCCTGCTGGGAGTGGCCCGCCGGAGCCTCCGCTGAACGGGCCATCCCTCCCGCAAGCCACGGCCCTGAGGGAGAGCAGCCCCTGCGATCCCCAGCCGGCGCGACCATTGGCCCCGCTGGCCGGGAAGGCGTGCCGGAGTCCCGGCTGCCGGGAAGGAAGAGGGAGATGCAGCAATGGCAGGAGAGGAGAGCCGATTTAAAGCCAGCCCAGTCAGCTTGTCGTCGAAGAAAGTGAGGTGAGCAGATGATGGGGGGGGGAGAGAGAGAGAGAGAGAAAGGGAGGGGGAGGCATTTTCCAACCAGCAGCAGAAGAGCCCCGGCCAGACCCGCGGGGGGCCCTCCTCCTGGGGCCCAGTGCCGGCAACGGCTTCCTCGCCCTCCTCCTCCTCCCCTTCTTCCTCCTGCTGCCCCCCGGGTGGCTCGGGCGGGCGCCGGGGCAAGAAGGGCACTTGGGGGCAGCCGGGCCGGCGGAGGGCTGGCGGGCCAGTCAGGCAGAGCAGCCGCAGCATCGTGGCCAGGGCCAGGGGGGCCCCCAGCGGACCGCCGCGGCTACATCTCATGGGCGGAGGGCGAGCCCGGGCAGCGCGGAGTCCCGGCTGGGGCGGCGGCGGCTTTCTCGCCCTCCTTCTCCTGCTGCCCCCGGGTGGCAGTCCCCGGCGGGGGCATCGCTCCATGGGCAGTCCCCGGGCCACTCCCTGTGCAGCTGAGCCGGCCACGCGTCTCCTCGAGCCATTCCGGGCGGCAGTCCCGGCTGGGGTGGCAGCCGGCGGGGGCATCACTCCCTGGACCGTCCCCTGGCCATTCCCTGGGCAGCCGAGCTGGCCACGCGTCTCCCCGAGCTGGTCCGGGTGGCAGTCCCAGCTGGGGCGGCGGCTGGTGGGGGCATCGCTCCCTTGGCCGTCCCCGGGCTGCTCCCTGGGCAGCCGAGCTGGCCACGCGTCTCCCCGGGCCGGTCCATGGTGCCCCGGGCGCCTTTCGGCGCCTTCTGCTGCCTCCTGCCCCCTCCCCACCCCTTTGGCACCGTCTGCCTTTTGTTCTCTCTCTCTTCTCACCTGGAGAGAGAGAGGGAGGGAGGGAGGGAGAGGAAAGAGAAAGAGAGAGAGGAAAGAGGGAGAGAAAGAGAGGGAGAGGGAGAAAGAGAGGAAAGAGAGGATGAGGAAAGAGAGAGAGAGAGGAGAGAGGGAGAGGAAAGGAAAGAAAGAGAAGAAAGAGTGAGGGAGAGAGACGAAAGATAGAGAGAGGAAAGAGAAAGAGGAAAGAGGGACAGAAGAAAGAAAGAGGGAGAGAAAGACAGAAAAAGAGGAAAGAGAGAAAGAGGAAAGAAAAAGAAAGGGAGAGAAAGAGGAAAGAGAAAAAGAAAGAGGAAAGAGAGAGAGAGGAAGCGCAAGTGCCTCTCTCTCTCTCTCTCTCTCTCACACACACACACACACACACACACACACTGAGTGGGGGAAGAGGACTGGCAGACCAAGGGCAGAAAGAGGGAGAGAGAGAGAGGGAGGGAGAGAGAGAGAGAGAGAGACCCTTTTGACATCTAAAATGAAGATAACACTGCATATATCCTTTTTTACCTTTTATTATATATATATATTCGTCAGCCAAACTGCCGGCGTCATCAGAGTGAAAGTAAAGGATCTGGGAGTCTACTTATATAGCCGGCTGCTTCTGCGCCCTGCTCCTTGAGCGGGTCACCGGTCCATTTGCTTCAATTGGCCGTAGTGCTCTTAATCGTCCCACATCTGTCAGCATGGTGGGTTCAAAAGATATTTCTCCGCTCGCAATCACTCTCCTAGCGCGCATGCAGATGCCCAAAGGCTGGTTGTCCGGTCGCTTTCGCTCTTTGCCTCCCTCCCCCCTCTCTTCCAGCCGAGCCTGGGCGTCCGTCTCAGAATTGAGTTCCGGGCGCACTGCAGGTTCGCTGTCCTCCCTGGAGGCTGTGATCATTTCACCTGCCGCCCCGTCGTTCCGATTGCAAAGAGCGGGCCGGTTGCATTTGTTGTAAGTCCCGGCGCCGTCCCTCCCACCCCCTAAGTGTCTGATAAGCCGGTAAGAGGTCTATGTGCCGAATAATCGAATTCTGGTCGGATAGCCAGGCCTCCCTGAGTAATCGGCCACCCTTGGTGGCATCACGGGATATGGTCTCAGCGTTGGCAAGATCAAACACATGGCCATGACTGGCCATATGCGCCCATACTTGCGAGCGCTGTTCTTGCCTTCTGATTGCCAGCTCATGCTCGTGGATCCTGGTCTTAAGTCTTTTGGTTGTTTCTCCAACGTAATTGCATAGGCAATTCTTGCACTTAATTCTGTATATAACAAGATCTTTCATCGTTGGGGAGTGGATCTTTAGGGTGCATGATCATGGCACACACAGTCTGATCTGGTCTATGGGCAACGTTTATGTTAAAGGGAGCACGGTTGTTTGGATGCTTGGCAACTGGTTCATATTTAAGATGACTGCAGTGTCCTGGGGTCATGTCATCATCTTTTGTTACTTTCTCTCAAGCAAAGTCAATGAGGAAGCCAGATTCACTTAACAAATGTGTTACTAATAACAACTGCAGTGATTCACTTAACTACATGTGTTGTCGCTGGGAGATGTGGGGTTATTTTTTTTTTTTTAGTATTTTTATTTTATTTATACTGTGTTTTTATTGTTTGCAAGCTGCCTAGAGACACTGTGAGCAAGTAGGCAGCTATACACATTTTCTGAATAAATAAACCGTGGCAAGAAAGATTGTAAAATGGGCCAAAATTCACTTACTGTAACAACTATCTGATCTAGCAACAGAAATTTTGGATTCAGTTTGTGATCATAAGTCAAAGACTACCTGTAGTCTACAAATCATTTCCCATTTCCAATCTAGAATATTCTAGAAAATGATGGACCATTCCTGCAATGTTGGATAGACATATTCCAGGAGAAAAACCTAGAACACCAGAATCTTATTTTACTTTCTATATAATATGCCTTTCTGCTCTGGTGAACAAGCAATGCAGCTAATAAAATTTAAAAATAAAACAGGAGATGGAGAGTTAAAGTATACATATATACACCATCAATTTGCCAATAAGCATGGCTTAGTGTTAATGCCTTTGACATGATGACTGACTTTTTATAGTAAAAACAAAGGAAATTGGAATTACACGAAACAAATTTAGCATCATTTTAGTTTCCCTTATTTTATTTTATTTTTGTTGGGAAACACGTTTTCTTGTCCAGAAAAAGGACAAAAGAACTCAAGGATAGCAGGTAGTATTCCATGGGAGTGAGAAACTAAAGGAGAATAGAAAGTTGTATACTGGTGAATCAGTGCTCTGTAACTGTGTACATACAGTGCAATAATTGTATAATTGGGCAACCGATTCTCAAAAGCTGGTTTATTATGATGTATCAGTAATGGCTAAAATAGAATTCAGAAAAGCCATGCATGATTTACTATAGCTTCTGCGACTCAGTCTACTTCAAATATGTCAGGGCAACAGCTCTTGCAAGTTTTCTTTGTTTTACTGACCTTTAGTTTCATTTAATTCTTTTAAATGAGCCTTTTAAATTGTAGAAGAAAATGAATATTAAATGTATAGTAATCTCTTAGAATTAAGAATTAGCTTGAGAGTATAGGACTGCATATTACCCCAACACAAATGCAAGACCCCAAGAAATTTAGAATAGGAATGTCTGTTTTGTGCTAGTCTTTCAAATATATGATTGGTCCCATTCCTTCTTTAATTCTTCATTGGCTGAAAGTTATTATTTCAGTGTGCTTTTGGACGTGGTTGACTTTAGTATCCAGCAAGATTTGTATCAAGTTGTTTTATTTCTTTTGTCCTTAATTTCGTGCTTCGTTCACTATATTGTTCAGAGTCCATCAGAACTAGGGCTGGACTCTGGGGTGGTATAAATAGATAGACTAAGTAGAAATAGGCAGACAGGCAAAGCATGGCAACACTTATTTTATGACTATTTTGCTTTCACAGTGGATAGAGAACTTCTGGTGGAATTCAGAGAACTGTTACTTAGAATGACTGCTATTATTCTTTAAATGTTCCACATGCATGGATGCATTTCTAAGACCCCAATCCTTTCAAAGTATTGTAAGGTTTATAGTATACAGATCCATACATTCCAAGGATGGGAACTTGTGATACCCAAGCAGCATTGATAAACTCCCAGTAGACTCTACTAGCATGACCCCACTGGTTCAAAGAAACTGCATTTATTTTAGCATCATGTGAAGGATCACGGATTCTCCATCTTTGCTTTATTCATTGGATGATAAACATTTTTAAATACAGAGAGCAGTGAAAAATAGTGACTAAGTAAGTCAGTAGATGTTTCAATATGTTCTGTTATCAATAGTGTTTGATATTTTAAATAATTTATATTGTGCTCCAGTTTAATGTTCTGTAATTTGATATGTTGCTTTTTGTCCCAAGTTATTGTAGAGTCTGATTTTGTGAAATATGAAGGCAAGTTTGAAGACTGTATCAGAGGAAGCATAGAAACTTCATTAGGAAGAATTAATTTAGGAACTGGAGGAAGCGATGTTGTGGAAAGTCTGTCCTCTTTTGGAAATCTTAAAAAGCAAGAAGTTGACTTGCACAAGCTTATGAAAGATGTGAAGGGAAGGTACATATTTATTTTATTCATTTATGGGATCTATAAATAGTTTTACTGGATAGGGTTTTAAAGGGAGATCTTCAGCTTTAAAAATGGCATCTTTGTGAGGTTTAAAAAGAAGACTTTTTGAAAAGTTTTACAGATACTTGGAATTGAATAAATAAGCAGTAAAAAATGGTGATGATGAAAACCATGGTTTCTGAAATTAATATAAATTTGTTGGGGAAATGCTACTGATAACCAGATTTAGTTTGTATTATAGCTAAGGCAGTTGAATAGACTTGTGTTCATAATAATATTCAACTATTAAGCTTATTTTGCCCCAGTCATTCAATTTCAGCCCAAGCTACCTCATAGGATTGCGTTGTAGGATAATTAGAGTGCTCTCATGTATGCCATATTGATCTCTCAAGAATGAATATAAATGCAATGATAGGTAAGTATACTCTCATATCTGTTTTGAAAGAGATGTAGATATGTCGGGAAGACTTGAATATGGAGCATTTGGGAAGATGGCTCATAGAGTATTGAAAAGTCTGATGTTAGCTTTTAATTGAGTCATAAATCCAGTATTATCACTGTGATATTTTTTGTATATGCTACTTGTATCCAAATGCAATAATCCAACACATTTTTTTCTATTTCTGATTGGTATACTAGCTCTTTGTTACTAAAGAGTGCATTGTTTATCAACTTCTTATGGGAGAACAATAGTATGTCCATCTATTAAAAATAAACTTTTTTCATAGTAATTTTAATGTGTTTTTCTCCTCCTTTAGATCAATAAATCTACAAACTTCATTGTTGGAACAAATGCTTGAAAGAAAGAATGATGTTCTTTGTATCCTTATGGAAAAAATATTGACAACTCAGAAATGTTTAGTATCAGAACATATTCAAAAAGAGGAAAAACTTGCTGGAATGGTGGGAATAAGTACAAAAATTATAAAGGTATTAATGCATAAGGAAGAATATTGATGAACTCTTACAACGTTCTATTGCATTTTTCCATATCATCCGCCAACAAGATGTATATAGCCTTTGTGCCCTTTAAATCTACATTCTGAAAAGGTAGAAATTTCATCCCTGTCCACTCCAGTCTTGTACTGCATTGTTGATCACATCCCTGTGGCTTTTGAATCCCCCCCCTTTTTTTTTTTTTAAAAAAAAGTGCATTTATTTGTTCCCAGGCACAAATAAACTTGTTTGCATTAAATTGAAGTATTAATGTTTCTGTTCAAAAATGAATGTTCTTTGAAGTTTGAATGTTCTATGCAGTTTGCTGTTAAGTCTATTTGCTATTAAATGTTAGAATGAATAAAAATACGTATAGTTTTTATAAGGTGAGAATACTCAGAAGTGTGATGCACTTAACCCAGAATCGTTTCAAGAAGCCTCGCTAAGGTTTTTGAACTTAAGTGAAAGTTACCAAGTGCTGGATGAGGCTAAAGATAATTGAATCATTTTCTCCAGTTCTGTCAGCAGTAGAGAAGCTCACAATAAATCAATTATAGAGATGCTCACCCCAGCTGAAAGTTGCCACAAATCTTCTATCTCTGAGGATAGAAGATCCATTTGTATTAAGGAGAATTCCTTGTAGTGGACCTATCTTCTGTGAATTAAAAACCCACCTGTTTCTCAAAGACAAACTTAAGAAAATACATTTGAGAGCTGTCTAGTTTTAAAAAACTTCCAAAATATTTATTTATGTAAAGTTTGGTGCTTTCTGAGCTTGGTAGTTTGCTTGCTGATGTTTCCTTATTCAGCTATGTAACATCATCAGTGCCTAATTGGGTAATGAAACATCTGCAATAAACAGCCACACTCAGAGAGCACCAATGACTCCAATACCAAGATACATATGTTCTCATTATTTATGCATTCATTTCTATCTTTCTTTAAGTAACTCTTGGTCCTGTACCTCTCTCCACACACC
The DNA here is from genome assembly GCA_023970755.1 of Azemiops feae. Classification (NCBI taxonomy): domain Eukaryota; kingdom Metazoa; phylum Chordata; class Lepidosauria; order Squamata; family Viperidae; genus Azemiops; species Azemiops feae. The sequence goes on from JALGBA010004009.1 coordinate 721,032, forward strand.
TTGTCCCCCCCCGCCCCGGCCATATATTTTGTCCTTTCAGCCATCTTATTAAGGACTTGGGCTGAGATATGATAGCTTAAATTTATCAGCTCTGGGCATTTTCTGTTTCATTTTTTGGCTTTAACTTAAAAGTAATTGAAAAGTCATTTTTAAATTCTACAAAATGACTCCTTTCATGTGTAAATTAATGCATTTTGGAATTAATTTGTACAAATTAATCAGCAATTAAATCTCTAGGTATCAGTGAGTGAAAATGGGAATATGATCAAGAACTCTAATGTGGTATTGGAGATCCCTGCTCCAACTACAATTGCTTATGCTGTAATAGAATTGTATATAAAGCACAATGGTCAATTTGGTAAGTAATGTGGCTGTTCTCACCTTCCTTTTCCTCAGGGCAGCATAAAAGAGCATGCTTTTTATTAGACCTAGATTATCAGCAGAGGTTCTCTTATCCCAACATTTTATTTTGAATTCAGTTTTATACATACCATATATCAATACATAATTGGTGCTCATTTAAAGGGAAGGCTTACAGATGTTTTGAATCAGTATTACAGTCAGAAACCGAGTATAATACATGAGAAGATGAAGGTACAAGGTAAACCAAGGCATTCAAGCATTTTATTTGGTTGCAAATTATAGATTTTACTGTAGGCAGAAAAAGAGAGCATACAATGTCAGAGAAATCTACACACGCAAGGCATGTCCTGACAATCTAGATTGCTAGTTCATTCTGTTCGGCGCTTGCTCATCTATCCTTAATGCACTGCAGAGGGGCAAACTAGCTTACACCAGCTGACTAGGAGTGCTTGGATCTCTGGCTCTTCTGGACTCCTCTGCCAATCTCGCTTCACTTCTTGTCACAATGCCTTGCACCTGACTAGGTCCAGTGCTGCCTTCCACTCTCTGCGTACACGAATGCAGTTAGGTTATTCCCACTGAAGTGGTGCCCATATATCTACTTGCAATATTGCATGCTTTCGAACTACTGGGTGAGTAGCAGCTAGGGATCAAGCAATGGGAGCTTATTCCATGTCACACAGCCGGATTCAAACCGCTGGAGTGCAGACCATTTCTGGCCGGCAGTTCCAGCATCATTAAGCCACTGCACCACTGCAACCTCTTTTAATATATACTCTTATCTCAGCATATGAAATGTTTAAAATGTGGATATCACATAATAGTACTGAGAACAGGCAATGCTGCTAAAAAAATTAAAAAGTGAAAGCATATGTATTAATTTGTTCAAAGCTATGCCTACACCATATTTAAAGGTAAGAATGATTGCACATTATTTTTTCCCCTCCTTTACAATATTGCTATTTCTTTTCTAATTTCTGTTTGCTGGATTTTAATATTTGGCCATCTTATCTTCGAAACCTTATACATCAACATCTCTGCTCAGCAAGACTAAGCCTACCTTAGGCGGAGTAAGGCAGGCACTTCAGTTTAAGGAGGAGTTATGAATAATATTCCTGGACCATCAGCATTTGTTCACAAGACCCTTGGCCATTCTTTCTCTTGTAGAATAAATATCTGTGTGTCTCGTAGCCTGTTTTGCATTTCCTAAACTAGTCTGCAGCTTCCATGTGTGATCAAGGACACCATTAATTCCAATGGAATGGGGCTGCTTTTTGTCTTTTGGGATATACAGCAAATATCTTGAAAATGTTTGCTGTGGTTTCCTCTGCATGAAAAGATCACCCTATTCTACCCTGTAGTGGAAGGATGTTCTCGTCTATAGCGATTCTAAATATTTTCATCCATTTCTTCAGTGAACACCCAAGTGCCTATAATAGGTAACATACAATGTGCTAAGAGTTCTATTGACATTCAGTGAAGTTAGGAGGCAGCATTTTTTAAAGTATTTTTTATACAACTAGAATAAAAACTAATGCAAACTATAAAAGTATAAGAATAAAAAAATATATAAAGCAATTTTTTTCTTTCATTGCAACCATTTTTGCAATGTATTACATCTCCCAGGGTACAACAGTACAGCCATTGGTGGTGCGATGGGTCAGCAGGTTAAGACACTGGCTTGGCAGCTAACAACCTGGGTTTAAGACCCGAGTGCCAAATGACGGGGCAGGCTTCTATTTTACTTATCCCAGCTCTTGCCAACCTAGCAGTTCAAAATCATGCAAATATGAGTAGACAAATAGGTACTGCTTTGGTGAGAAAGGTTAATGCATTCCATATTTTTGTACTGGCCACATGATGACGGAAGCGTGTCTCAGACAAACAGGGTTCCTTAGCTGGGAATCTGTGATGAGCACTGCCCTTTTAAACCTTTAGGATACAATATATACTCTCTTCACCTCATATCTTATCTCTTAAGTAAAAACAAAATCTGAAAGTCTCATCATTCGTTCCTTATCAGCAAAAGTCCAGTTACCATATCTCTTTTTTGATTTATTGTGCATTTCTTTTAAGCAATGAAACATCAACTAGTTTTGTTTGTATGTCCAATATATATTTTTCAGCATTCTTCTCATTGCTTATCACAATTATATCCACATTCAAATTAAGGTCAAACTTATCTAAATAGCTTGTTTTTCTTTTGCAACTTCCTTGATACTCCATTTATCTTATTAGATAATTTTAAAGACCATTTTTTTTAAAAAAAAAAACCTCTTTAAAAATTCGATGTTAGAGTGCTGTGCTGCATTCTTTAATTATGTAAGTTGTAAGGAGTTATCACAGTCACACTGTAATAAGTTTTATTTTCTTACTCGGTTGTTGATTTTGTAACTGGATATCATGGAAGCTCCTAATCTGATATCAGGATGAATGCTATCTCTAAATCTTGATAAATACTTGTAGCAGCATCTCTTTTATACTAGAATAATATTCTTGGCATACTTAGCTATATCATTACTATTCAAATTTCAAATTTCCTTTTACAGTTTGAGCAGTAAAACATTTTCTCAACAATTATAGTAAAACTCTCATGCTCTCCTGAATTGTCTTACATTTGACATTCATATATATTTCAAATGTGTGCCTTGACTTACTTTTTATTGCTTCTTTGGAGTATCAGTGTTCCCTCTTGTTTATCAGTCACACAGGGTATGTTGTTCTTTGAATGCTTTAAACATTCCTGTAAATCAGAGTCCATATAGCCTTTTGACTTAAAAATTAAAACACAGTGTGTTTTTACCCGTTAATTCCACAGAGGAACAATAATATGAATAGATTAAAGAGAGAAGTAGGGAAAGGAGATGATTTATTCTTGGGCAATGTCACATAGGCATTAAAACATTTGTGACATTGTCACAAATGTGATAAGTCATACTAGGTTTTTTATTTTTTAATCTGCATTAATGTTTCTGGAAAGGAAGATTTGGAATGGGAATGCTTTCACATAGATCAAAGTTACAAATTCAGTTGCAATGTATTGCTTACTCTTAAAACTACCTTACCTCTGCACCTCCTTCAGTGATGCAGTATTCAGGAGGAGGGTGCAGACATGTATACATGTGTTCATAGAGCACTTACATTTATATTCTGATCATGAATTTGCAATGATATACTGATGACCTTGACATTTCTTTACTGAATACTTCACTCATCTGTTCTAAAATAGCAAATTGTTCTCTATTCTTTAGCTATGGTGCATTTAATTCAAGCTTTGAAAGAGTCTTGAGGACATGGTGTAAGGAAGGACAGAAACCTTTCTGTTTCATTGTTTAAACAGTGAGAAAGTTATGAACATTAATATTTCAAATTAATAAATTAATTTTATAATATAAATTCTTTGTCTGCCACCTGGAGATACTGTTGAGAAATGGACGCTATACAATAGAAATTAGATGTATGCATGTGTGTGTGTGTGTGTGTGTGTGTAAATAAATAAATAAATAAATATAAATAAATAGATAGATTGATTGATTGATTGATTGCAAGTCCAGCCTGCTTAATGTGATGGAACTAATTTCCCAGAGGCATGATGGACGTTTCCTTATTGGAAACTCTAGAAGAACATATCTACCAGTGAAAACAGCCTGATGGTAATCACAAGGAACATCCTTATTCCTCTTATTAAATAGGTGATTTCTGATTTGTTATGCTCATCTGGATAAACGTTTTATGAATGGGCAAGATCTCTCACACGTTTAACAAAATGGTTTAATGCTAATTAGACTACCAAGAGATAATTTATTTGCTTTTCTTCATATTATGGGATCGAACAGGAGCTGAAAGCTGAGTTACCTGAGAATAAGATAGTCAAACCATTCCTTTTGTAGAATTATGCCTCCTTCATGACCAACAAGGTGGTTTTGAAAGGGGGACTATGGAGGGACCATCTTACCACTCTTTGGCCTTCAAAGATGCTTGCTCCCCTCATCTTTTTGATGTTGTGGATAATGAGAAATTGTCTGGACCTGAAAGCCCTATTCCAAGTGGTGCTTCACTTAACATTCTAAGCAAAGGTAGGACTAAAAACTTGTTCACATTTCCTGTTCATTACGCTAGCTTAAACCAGCATTTTTTTCAGCTTAATGTGTGGTTTCGAGGATCTCAGAAACGTAGTTCTAGAATTGGGTGCATGTGTGTAAAGGCAATTCTTGATGTAATTGTGGCATCATAAATAGTTGGGGTTAATCCCTCCCAAAATGTACTGTATCACCAGTTGTAAACACTAAGAGCTACAACATTTACAAGTCATGGAAATTTTGTATTGTTTAAGCAACCTCTATTATGAGTTCCCTCCCCACTCTTTCCCATGCTATCTTTATTATCCTCTTACTATGCATTTATATCTCTTTAAGTGCTTGAACTGATAGATAATAAAAATACTTCACTTTCAGTTGCTGCTTTCCATACTTGCCCTGGGCTGCTCCAGGCTGATCAGTGGCATAAGAATATTTTATCCCCCTTTTAAAATTTCAATTTAAAGAACAAATTATATGTGGAATTAACTATAGATACAAACCATACAAAACTAATGGAATACTTATATATTGATGCTATATATTTTACATAGGAATGAATCTTGTTCTCTGCCCTGCAGAACAAAAGAGAGCTAATTTTATATGTACAGTGAAGGAAAAAATTATTTGATCCCCTGCTGATTTTGTACGTTTACCCACTGACAAATTATAGACAAAGTCTATAATTTTAATGGTAGGTTTATTTTAACAGTGAGAGACAGAATAACAACAACAACAAAAATCCAGGAAAACGCATTTCAAAAAAGTTATAAATTGATTTGCATTTTAATGAGTGAAATAAGTATTTGATCCCCTATCAATCAGCAAGATTTCTGGCTCCCAAGTGCCTTTTATACAGGTAACAAGCTGAAATTAGGAGCACTCTCTTAAAGGGAATGCTCCTAATCTCAGCTTGTTACCTGTATAAAAGACACCTGTCCACAGAAGCAATCAATCAATCAGATTCCAAACTGTCCACCATGGCCAAGACCAAAGAGCTGTCCAAGGATGTCAGGGACAAGATTGTAGACCTACAGAAGGCTGGAATGAGCTACAAGACTATTGCCAAGCAGCTTGGTGAGAAGGTGACAACAGTTGGTGCGATTATTTGCAAATGGAAGAAACACAAAATAACAAAATAACTGTCAATCTTCCTGGGGTTCCATGCAAGATCTCACCTCATGGAGTTTCAATGATCATGAGAACAGTGAGGAATCAGCCCAGAACTACACAGGAGGATCTTGTCAATGATCTCAAGGCAGCTGGGACCATAGTTACCAAGAAAACAATTGGTAACACACTACGCCGTGAAGGACTGAAATCCTGCAGCGCCCGCAAGGTCCCCCTGCTCAAGAAAGCACATGTACAGGCCCGTCTGAAGTTTGCCAATGAACATCTGAATGATTCAGAGGAGAACTGGGTGAAAGTGTTATGGTCAGATGAGACCAAAATCGAGTTCTTTGGCATCAACTCAACTCACTATGTTTGGAGGAGGAGGAATGCTGCCTATGACCCCAAGAACGCCATCCCCACCATCAAACATGGAGGTGGAAGCATTATGCTTTGGAGGTGTTTTTCTGCTAAGGGGACAGGACAACTTCACCGCATCAAAGGGACAATGGACGGGGCCATGTACTGTGAAATCTTGGTTGAGAACCTCCTTCCCTCAGCCAGGGCATTGAAAATGGGCCATGGATGGGTATTCCAGCATGACAATGACCCAAAACACATGGCCAAGGCAACAAAGGAGTGGCTCAAGAAGAAGCACATTAAGGTCCTGGAGTGGCCTAGCCAGTCTCCAGACCTTAATCCCATAGAAAATCTGTGGAGGGAGCTGAAGGTTCGAGCTGCCAAACATCAGCCTCAAAACCTTAATGACTTGGAGAGGATCTGCAAATAGGAGTGGGACAAAATCCCTCCTGAGATGTGTTCAAACCTGGTGGCCAACTACAGTACAAGAAACGTCTGACCTCTGTGATTGCCAACAAGGGTTTTGCCACCAAGTACTAAGTCATTTTTTGCGAAGTGGTCAAATACTTATTTCACTCATTAAAATGCAAATCAATGTATAACTTTTTTGAAATGTGTTTTTCTGGGTTTTTTGGTTGTTATTCTGTCTCTCACTGTTAAAATAAACCTACCATTAAAATTATAGACTGATCATTTCCTTGTCAGTGGGCAAACGTACAAAATCAGCAGGGGAATCAAATAATTTTTCCCCTCACGGTAACAATAGTGAGGGGAAAGGGGGAGAGTGTTCATTTGGATGAATAGGAAGAAGTAGTAATTCCTACCGTGTTAGAAAACTCTACCCATTTGCTCAGTTAGAAGGCTCAGTCCAAGTCAAAACTGGTATCAACTTCTTAGCCTAAAAAAAAAATAATCTAAAACTCATCCTTCTATAGCAAAAGATACATTCTTTATCCTAAAACAAGATAATGATTCTTTATGAAGCCATTTTCAGCACTTAAATGATGTGACTAGTGAAATACACAAAACAATATGGTAAATTCCAAAGCATTTGTTGAATTTTGTACTAAACAAAAACACCCAATAAAACGGAGTTTAATTTTATATTTATTTAAAAAGGAGTCATACATTTATATGATTCCTTTAACTTATAGACATGAAAACATGTTGGCAGTGCATTTTAAAGCACAATGCTTATTTCTAGAGTACTAAACTTCATATATTTTCTTAAGATAACTTTTCTTTTCCATGATATATAGACCACTCTAGTGATTTTACATATTGCAGACTACTACAAATAATGTTTACAACTGATGAAAATGCAGTTTTTTAATTAATTGCTTCAAGACAGACAAGTACTGACTTATAATTGGGATCGCAAACTTGTTTGTTAAGTGAATTGGCGATTAAGCCAATGTCATGTGATATCTCAATAACCCTCACTCAACAGCCACAATCCCAGCACTCCTTATCGCAATTATTAAGTGGATGGAATCCAAGGCTAGGAAATGTAGGCATGCCTCAAGAGAGTGAAGAAGAAATAATGAACTGTATCATACGCTAAATTATAGTCTGTTAACAATGATTTACTGACTAAACCAAGATTGATTGGGTTCATGTGATATGACAAAGCTATTTTACATCTTTGCATGAAGCAGGAACCTAGCACATGGCAACATTCAGACTATTACAGAAATGTATTTCATTTTAATTCTAATTTTCTCTGTTAATACTATGTATACACAAATTTCCTCTTTGATGAAATCATAGGATGAATTTTCAAAATTTGAGTCAGGATAAAAATGGTCAGTTTTGTAAAAAAAAACCAAAAAACACCTCCATAAAAATGCTAATGCATATGATGCCTTATACTTCCAACATGCACACACAGAAACACACACACACACACTCTTTTAAATGAAATGAATGTATGTTATGTTCAGAATTGTTAGGAATAGCTTCTCCAAATTAATTCTATTTAATGATTACATATGTATGCATAATGTTTTCAGATATCCTCCAATTAAAGACCCAATTCCAACCTTTTATGAATCTATCAGAAGAAAAGCAGAGAGCTTTATACCAAATGGTTTGTGACCTTTTGCTTCATAAAGAAACAGTGATGCAACTAGAAAATGTGGTAATTTTTATTTCCTAATCATACATGCAATTTCCCTTATTTTTAAAGCTTGTTCTTTATGAAGAAAGGAAAACAGTTATCATTGATATAATAATCTGTATGTTTCTAATTAAATATTTATAATTATTATGATAGTTATAAATCAGTGTTATCTTGGTGATTAATAGATGGATTGTCTTCATGATGATCTATCTTCAATCTGATCCTTCAGTATTTCCATTACTGTTATATCTGAAGGCATCCACCTTCCTGTTAGTGATCCTGTTTTTCTTTTTTCCACACTTCCCAGCATTATAGAGTTAATGTTTAAAGGAGTCAGGTTTTCACATAATATGAAATCAGTGGAATTTTTATTGGTCTTGACTGATTTGAGCATCATTATTTTCTGGATCACAGCAAGTAGCATCACCTACCCAACCTTGGATGATCTCAGAACAAGTTAAGCAGAGTTGCTTAACATTGCTTAACATTTGGATAGGAAATTCTCAATAATTTCCAAGGCTTCAAGGTACAACTTTTTTAAAAAATGCAGTAAAAAACCATTTCCATATTGTTGTCAAAGAAACATAATAGATGTGTCGAGGTAACCAGAAGTCAAACTTGGTCTGATTAACTTTATTCTGAATATGATTAAATCTGCCCACTGTGTCTGTTCCCTTTTTATTTTGTTTTTGCAGCTGGACAGTATATATTCTGAGGGGAGTCCAGGCATCATAGCAATGGAGGAATTAAAGTCACCAGAGAAACCATGTTTAGAAGAATTTCTGCAGCTTGTGGGTGTACATTTGCAGAGCAAACAGCAGATTCACAATAAGGAGCTTTTCCTAGCTGCTCATTTTCTCCTCAGTGCACTGGCAGGTACAAAAAAATAAATAAGCGGTTTTCTTCTAAAATTAATTTTTGTTCAGAGCAGGTAGGGTTTGCTGTTTCAGATTGATTGTATCATGTGTGCAGAGGGAAAAAACTTTGTAAATTCAGTTTGTGAATTTAGAGGAAATCCTTGATGCATAAAGGAATGCAAAACTAAATGCAGGCTGCTTGGATGTCAGCCCTTCAAGGTAGACCTGATTAGGAAACACACTCCACAGGAAGGCCAGAATTATACTTTATTGAGATAAGCTATAACAAAATCTTGTTAAGTCTGACTGCTTCTCCCATTCCTCTTATGCCTCTTGTGAATCAGGGAGGAGTCATTCTGAGTGTCTTTCTGATATTTCCACAGACTTAAGGAATGTTTCTGTCCTCTTCACAGTATTTACATAAGGGTTTCCAAAAATTTGCTTCAAGGTTATTTCCCTAGCTTCTACATAGGAATTATTTAACCTCAACTGCCTTTGAATGATGGCTTTCTCATTTGGATTCACATGGTTTATATTATTTGCCTTGTGTGCCAAGTTTATTTATTGCTGCTAAGAAAAAAACAAAAAAGGGTTCAAGCTTTCATGTCAGTGGCATAAAATACAGTGTTTCGGAGTTTGTCTTACAACTAATAATTTAGAAAGAAATTGAACTAAACAAAGGAAAAGAATGCTGACTAGAAATGCCTACTTATTAATTAAATATTATTTTTAATAATCTCAGGTGAACAAGTTTCAGGTCATTGTCCTTTGAAACAAAAAGGCTGTTGTTAAACAAAATTAATCTTTTTTTACATTTTACATTACATTCGCTAGATATCTTTGTGACTCATCCTAGCTTTACATATGCTTAGTATTTAATTTCTGTCTTACTAAGATCGTCTTTATCATTTCTTCACTCTCTGTTCAGATCACTGACTCCTGATTCAGTGATAAAGTAGAGACTATATGCTTGGATCTTTTGCTAGAGTCTTAGAACTAATCACCCTTATCAAAGAACTTAAGTCCCACCATTATAGAAACCCTCACTTTTTCCAAGAATGACATTGATATATTTGCAAAGATTATGTTATTATATTTGTCACCTAGGTCTTCAAAGACTTAACACCACAGACTTAACATTGCAATGATTTACTTTAGATCCTACTTAGAGCCTCAGTCTTTATACTACTGTTTGTGAATCATTGCTCTAATCGGTCTTTGATGTCATGGAGGTTTTTTGGGGAAAACTCTTTCTCTGTGTTGAAGTATTGATCTTCTTGTGACAGGTCAGATTGGACCCATAAAGCTCTTTGAAATGAAACTACATTTTTTATAATCTCAGATTGTTTTTGTTGCTAAATTAAACATGGATTTTTTTATTTCATATTTTTCCCTTTGATATGGTTAATTACATTTTTGTCTTGATCCTATCATGCATTACGTTTCTTCCACTGTTTGCCTGCCTACCTTATTGCTCAACCAATGGGTGCTCCTACAGAATCATTCAGTATTGGGGGAGAAAAATTATTTTTCTAATTTTTCCTTAAAGATATCTGAAGGTCCTGTTTTTGATCCTCTGTTCTTGGAATCTTCATCATATACTTGTTTTTCACTAGTGAAAACTTGTTTTTCACTTGTCAGACCTTTTAAATGCAAGAATGAATTGTAGATTGTCTGAACAATAGCAATTTAAAGACAATATTCAATTGCGTGGTTCACCAAACTACAGGAATGTTCTTTTCAGCATGGCAATACAGATTCTCAAGACATTCTCTTTTAAGAACAACAATTGTTCTGTACTGGCAGATTCTAGATCCTATGTGGACTTGGAGAACATACTGCCCTACTTTCTTGAGTTTATTCAGTAAGATTTCCAGAGGTCCATGACTCAGTACTCAGCAGGAATGTTTCTTTTATATATTTAAAAGTTTTTGTTTTTTAATCTTTATTTCTTTTCTTCAGAACTGTCAAATTATTCCCTAGTGCTGCTGCTAGCCTGCTGTGACCTCCAGCTTGTCCGTACACTGTGTTGCTTGGTAAGTCCTGTCAATTTAAGTTAGAAATGTGTTAAAAGTAGCAACAATAGCATAGGTTCTAGCAGCTGGTTCCTAATGGTACTTATTCATGGCAATATCTCTTCTAGCCCTTTTGGAATATATATTCCATTCAGCTTAAGAAATTAGCTAACAGTAAATGGAAATAGTATTTTAATGTCATACACATTATCCTTCAGCAACAGGTTCCTAAGGCAATTTACAGCAGGAAAGGTAAGAAAAATCAGTACAACACTGAATAAAAAGCAATCACTGATTTTATATCTTGTCATAATTACAGTACTTCAAATAATAATCTGATACCTGAAAAACAACAGTCAACATTTGGTCTGTTTCTTACACTAAAAAATACACATTTTTCAAATGACATAGATTTTTTTTCAAATTCAAATTCTTTATTACTACAGGTCAGTGATTCAGATTAAATAAAGCTTAATAAGACCTACAGAATACAACCTATAATACAGAACTATAATACAGAACATTCAATTAAATAAGACAGTAGGAATTAACAATCATTTAATAAAAGTATTTATTACAAGTACATTTTTTGTTCATTTGTTGCTATCACCTGCACAAATTTACTAGACTTCATAATCTGCTCATTTTAAACAAATATATATATATATATATATATATGTGGTTATTTCTGCTTTTGCTTGCCCATTTTAATGTGTTATTGATAATGGATGGTTTTGCTATAATTATGCTTCTGTGCTGTTATCAGCTTTTTTGAAGTATTATGAATTCATTTTAATTAATCTTTATTTTCATAAATTTATGTTAATACATCATCAATATTCATCATCAAAATTACTATAAAATAGAAGAGTTTCAGTACCCTGCCTATTTCACAGCAGTGCAGAAGTGAAAGTTTGATAAAATTACCCCCTTGAAGCCAAAGGGCCAGCTGAGCAATGATCTGATTCAAAGCGCTGTATAATGTTTCAAAGTGCTACATAGGTAGAATGGCTTTTTTATTACTTCTGGGATGCTACAGATAAAAAACAGTAGTGTGCTGAGATATGAGGTGCAATGGTATGATGGTCTCTCTGTCAATGATCTAAGTAGCCAATTGGATAACCATAGTAACTTCTGTGTCTATAAGAGTTCTTTTGCAGGTCCAAGCCTAACATTGTTTTCATTCATTTCTCATTTTTTAAAAATAAGGCTACACTGGATCTTAACTTTGGTCTCTCTTATGTTAATGGAGTGTGCTATCCTATTTATCCCATTGTGCGAGTTACACAGATTTTAATCAAAGCTGATACTTAAAATTGATAATAGTTGTTACAGACTTTGACTTCTCAGTAATGATTAAATGATGCCTGGCTCACTGAAACATTTAGTGTTTTTTAGAACAGGGTTTATAAATGTATTTTTCTGTGTACCATACTATTCTGTGGCATTGGGTCTCACTGTTTTAGATAATCTCTTATCAACATGGAGAATTGCCAGCTCAATCAGAGTGAACTGCAACACTGATAAAGGGGCTCTATTAGGAGGGAACCAAGCTTGTCAACTAGTAGTGTCAATCTTCCTGGCACCCCAGAGAACTTGGCAATCAGAGGCAGGAAACATTATCACAAAGATAGATCTGGGGTCATTTCTCAGTATCATTATCATACCAAGCACAGAAAGCAAGACAAAAAAATAAGCACTTGCTTTATTAGCTGTTTATGAACATTTTAAAGATCCTGGACATTTTTAGCATTGCTTCAGTGCTTTACTAGAGATACTAGTTGAGATACTAGGCTTTTTGCTAGACAATTTGGAGACTGATGGACTGTTCTTTCCTCTATTTCAAAAGCCATTATGATGAAACCCTTAGATACCTAGCTGAACCTTGGCAGGATTGTTCTCTAGGAGTTCTACATTCCATTTCATATCATGCTGCAAAAAATGAATAACCTAGAGGCATTTAGATAACCTATGAGCATTTCCGCTAAATGGAACCACAAAGCAGGTTCATTTGAATCTGTTCTCAAATCATGCCTCTTCAGATCCCAAATCTGAATCAGGATTTGTCCAGCCCTCAAACATGCAGATGCACACATATGTAACAATAGATATATATATATAGTGTTCCTTTTCACAATAAATTGGATTATATAATGTAATGTACTTCATTATTGAAAAATTGTACTATTGTGGAAATGCTTTTAATCAATGCCTTTCTGTCTCTGAGCAGCCTAATATGACCTCAGAAGATGGTACAGTGACACTTGCAGATCCCATACTGACTCCACTTGCTGACCCAGGAAGATTTCGGATAGCACAGAGGCTATTTGCTTTATCAAACATTAACCTTGAAATGACAGACTCTTCCATCAAAGCTGCAACCATGAAAAAATCCAATTTTTCCCCAATTGTTCTATATATAGCATTGAATGGCCTCCATGCATTAGGCTATGAAAAAGATAAGAACTGATGAAGCTGTTTGAATAGTTTAATACTACAACTGTCTCTGTTTAATGCCTCTTAGTGATGAACCCACTAGATTTGTGTCCATGCAATTGAATATGTGCCGATGGGCTGTGTTATTGGAGCAAGGCGAATGCCTAAATTAATTATATGAATGAAAAGATCCAAATATAAAAAAGCCATGCAGGGATACTTGGTGAGATGTTTAACATTCCTGTATTACTTTAAAGTTTAGAAAGATTACATGTCCTTACTTTTCAGCCATTTATTCAACAACCATTCAAAGTTATAACAGTGCTGAAAAAAGTAATTTTATGGCTCATTTACTGCCATTCACTACCTTCACAACATCCCTCAGCCATATGAATTCCATTAGTCAGTATGTACTGTCTTTTTTCCTCCTTTCACACCCCCCCCCCCGTAGAGATTGGAGAGAAAGAGATTTCAACAAAGCAAGCCGTTTGCTGTTCTACATATCAAAAGCAAGCATTGTGATAGCACTGGCAGCAGGGAAGGATCAGGCAAAGAAGAGATTGCCTGCAGAAATTACATTTTTTTTCTTCCCCCCACTTCCATCTGAGTGGAAGGATTGGAGAGAAAGGGATTTCAAGAGAATGGCTCCAATCCTAGATTGTGACACAGTTGCATTGCTTTTGATACATACAAGACAGCAAGGTCCACTTAACAACCGCTTCATTTAGCACTGGAGTTTTCAGTCTCAATTGTTAAGGGGTTACTTGTATTAGTTATTGTGCTTTAGTATTAATCTTGTTTTCTTTATAAACTAGAGGATATTCTAATTGAACATCATTATGTGGCAACAGAGTGTTTTCAGAGCAAAGACCATCATGAAACAGAAAAATAGTTGAAAGGGCCATTTAAGCAATCAAAGTTAAAAACCTAAGCAGCACATTAATAAATTTAAAGCATGATCTGAAATGTTGGGCTTGCCTTTGGAGTCATTATTTAGATTTGAGCCAAAGATCACAAAGGATATGGCAAGTTTCCAAATGTTTTCCTTTATGGTGTGGCAGAGAAGCTGGGAACATCGGCATCCATTTTGGGGGTCATATTTTTAATCTCTCTTCTTAGGCATTTTTTTTTACTCTACTTGATTAATGAGAAGTGTACCAAAACTGCAGGCCCCAGAGCTGTCTGTTTGGATGGGGGGAGGGGGCGATATGTTAAGCAAAATGTAGCCTTAAGCTTTTCAGGTATTCACAATGGTATATAAACTCAATTCAGTTTCATCCAATCTCTTCTGTTAGCAAAGCTATATGGCCTCAAACCAATGGAAGTTATAGATTTTTGGATATTATATTCAGAGCACTTATTAAATGCTATTATAAGGTATTCTTGGAATGATAGTGAGTTTTTCAGTGTTTTAATTATGCATATGCAGTGCAAAAATATGACATGTTATTCTTTCATATTGGTAAAGTTTTTTTAAATACATCATTCAATATTAGATTATAACATCTATAGCAAGGAAGGCCTACTGTATTGCCTCTTTCCAGCTTCTTTTTCTGATGCCAGCTCTGTGCAGTGAGAATGTATTTCATAAGAGATCACACTAAATTTTCAAATATTAAATTTTATTTCATATATACAAAAATAACTTTCTTAGGTGTTTTTAGGATTTCACAGTTTTATACATTTCAACAATGGTATACAACTTAAATGGGGAAACATTAGGGAAATTTCTTTAAAAAACATTGTTTAACTGAATAGCACACATTTGTCCTATGAAATTTCACCGGTTTTCTTATGATCCTTTTTCAGAATTTTCTAATCTGATTTATGTGGCAATTTTCTTCTGATTTACAGCATGGAAAGACATTAAAATTTGCTATTAGTCAAACCCCATTTAAATCTTCTATTGTCCCATGTTTGTCAATATTAGTACACATGTTTGAAAAAAGTTAACTTTAATAGAAATGTTAAAAGTCGAAGCAATAAAAATTATACTGCATAAGCCTAATAGAATTCATTATTTTGGAATGTAACTAATGATGACAGATTTTATCTTCCTGGGCTCTAAGATCACCACAGATGGAGACTGCAGCCAAGAAATTAAAAGACGCTTGCTCCTGGGGAGGAAAGCTATGGCAAATTTAGACAGCATACTAAAAAGCAGAGACATCACCCTGCCAACAAAAGTACGTATAGTCAAGGCCATGGTTTTCCCAGTTGCAATGTATGGCTGTGAAAGTTGGACCATAAGAAAGGCTGAACGCAAAAGAATTGAGGCCTTTGAACTATGGTGCTGGAGAAGGACTCCTGCGAGTCCCTTGACTGCAGGCGATCAAACCGGTCAGTCCTAGAGGAGATCAACCCTGACTGCTCCTTAGAAGGCCAGATACTGAAGTTGAAACTCAATACTTTGGCCACCTAATGAGAAGGAAGGACTCACTGGAGAAGAGCCTAATGCTGGGAAAGATTGAGGGCAGTAGAAGAAGGGGACGACAGAGAATGAGGTGGCTGGATGGAGTCACTGAAGCAGTAGGCATGAGCTTAAATGGACTCCAGAAGATGGTAGAGGACAGGAAGGCCTGGAGGAACGTTGTCCATGGGGTCGCGATGGGTCGGACACGACTTCGCAACTAACAACAACAACTAATGATGATTTTCTATAATCTAATCTTAGGAACACAAAATAGCCCCCAAATAACAATTCGCAAAAAAAATGTGGATCTCGACAGAATACACATTCGTGCATTCAAAGAAGCGGTATGTCAGTGCATCCAAGATTATTTTAATACAGTTTCCAAATTAAAACACCCTTTCTCTACTAACACATTGCATTTTTTAAAAAGTATAACTACCATATATGCACCTTAACCCTTAATCAGATATTTCTCTTACACTCATATTGGAAGGGCACAACTAACATGACTAGACATGATTCTCAGCTATCATACTTGGTCAGTGGACAATTGTTTTAGCAGCAAGAAGCCTCGAAGAGATTCAGTTCTGCCAAGGAAGCTCATAGAAAGCAAAGATGTTTAAAGAAAGAAGATAAACGAGCAATCTACACTTTTAAAATACAGGTACTCCTCAACTTGCCATCATAATTGAACCTGGAATTACCATTGTTAATCATGCTGGATTTTAAGCGCACAATCACTGGTCCACGTCCAGTTTTATGATCCTTTTTACAGTGGTTGTTAACCCATTGTCCATAATGGGTGTTTTTTCCTGGAAGCCAGAAGTAAACACCAGTTCCCAGCAAAAAATGTCAATTGCTGTCACATGACTGCAGGACACTGCAAATGCATATTTATGGAACAATTGTTATCTAAAGTGTGATCATGTGACTGTTCAGGGGGCGGTCATCAGAACTTCAAATCCAGCCAATAAATACTTTGTGTGTGTGTGGGGGGGGGGGCATTGTAACTTTCAACAGTTGCTAAGCAACTGGTCACAAGTTGACTTATACCATGTAATGAAATTAATATGCAAGAGTCATTTTGAATCTCATCATTAGTTTGTTGCCTGGAGTTTTGGTTTTTTTCTCATGGAAGTTGCCATTTCTATACTGTAGAGAAAGGATTATCCAATACATAGTTCCAGTCACATTGAACTTTAATTGGAAAACTAATCCAAAGCAGTTTACATCAGAAACAAAAATATTTCAATATGACATGATGAAAGCAGTTTTTGAGAGAGTTAAGGATTGCTTTGTTTTCTCTGAATATTTCTAAGATTTATTATGGGAACTCCTGACAATTGAACCAAGACAAAATGAAGCAAAATAATAATAATGTGCAGTTGATGCAGACTATATTTGATTCCGAGTAGCTAAATTACTCAGGAATTGAAATTAAATGAATTTCAGACAAATATTTCAAAAAAGTCTTGCATTTTACACATTTTTATTCCAAACATGCATACCTAACCACAATCATTCTATCAGTATCGTATACAGATTTGAACAAGACAGTTTGCATTCAAAATTCTGCATCATTCTCTAACAGCCGTTGCTGCTGGTTCCACAAAATGCTAAAACAATATCTCATCGTTTTTAGGAATCCCAAACTTGAGATCTTATTGTTATTGATAGGATTTACCAGACTTTCTGGTAGCAGTTAAATTATTGCTATTTTTGAGCACTTTTTTTTTCAAAATCTCTTACTTACAAAAAAATTACTCAAAATATTTTGTACACAATTATTTTAAACTTGCTGCTTATCTGCGACACTAGTAGGCTGAATAGAGATATACAGAGTTTTTTCTGAGGCACCAGCATGAACTGTTATTTAAAACAGTGGTCTCCAATCTTGCCAGTTTTGTGGACTGGCAGGGAGGGGAGAAAGGATGGTTCTATGTGAGCAGCGGGCAAGCAAGCAGCTCCATTTGTGCAAGCAGCGGGCACATGTGCCTGCTACTTGCACAAATGGAGCTGTGCATTCGTGCTTGCCTGCCTGCTGCGTGCACAAGTGGAGCTAAACACGCACATGCGGTCACCTGCCGCTTCTGCAGCTCAGTTCTGAATGGGCCGTGACCTGGTAGTGGACCGCGGGCCAGAGGTTGGAGATCCCTGATTTAAAATGTCTCTTTTAGCTCTTGCTCAAAGTTCTTTTTATAGTTTTCCTTTATTATGACAACTGTGTTTCTGACACTAAATTGGTTGTTAATATTTGTATTTACAAATTTTGAAGGCCAAAAATAGTTTAAAACAATAAAAGCTTCACTGTTTGAAGATCAAGTTACTGGCTCAATAGAAATAGGCATTTATATTAAAAACTAAAATTAGCTTTGATTTTGGTCGGACTCAGCATGATTCAAATATTCTGCATTTTATTATAAATTTAAGATAAATGAAAAGTTTAAATAAATATATAACGATTATATATTCCATGAACTTAATAGTTCCCATGAATTCAATATGACCTATTGTAGCTTAGGTATAATCTTAAAGTTACCATAATGTATAAAGTATATAAATTTATGGAAAATTATTATTTTTTAAAAAAGCTTCAACAGATACAATTATGGGTTGCCTTAATAGGTAAGTAATGTTTTAATAACTGCCATGCACTTTTATTGATTTTTTTCCGTTCCATAATTTTTGTTAAAATTGTAGAACAGAATAATGAACAGTATTTACTAATCCATGTTAACATCTAGTATAGGCAATTGCATAAACCATTGTTTTCTACTATTATTACACAGGCATACCTATACACTTAACATATTTCAATATATATATTTACTTTGGTACAGATAATTATGTACCCTAATGTCAGCAAGCAATATTGTCTTTCCATTTCATGTACTCATGTTAAGCATAGACACTTTTTCCATTTTTATATTGAACTGAATTGACAGTAACTCAGTTTCAGACAAAGATGCCAAGAATTGAAATTAGGACACTTAAAATGTTCTGCCTCTGATTTACACTTTCCCAATTAATCCATTCTGTACCTCATTTACCAACTGTGGCATCATGGTACTGTCCTTGGAAGCATTTTGCCTGTTGCATACTTCTCCATTGCTGCCATTCAGTGGGAGGATAAATTCATGGGTTTCTGTATTCAAAGTTTTAATTTCTTCATAGTTGGAATTACACCCATGCAGCAAAAACAGTGAATGGCCCATATCATGTGCAGTGATATTCTGCCACTGAGAATAGAGGTGTACTGTAGTTTATATCAAATGCAGTAATTCTTATGCATGCAGTGAACTAACTTCCTGTTACATTCAGGACCTGTGGTTTAAATTTCCACACTAATGCCAAGAGTGAATTCTGTGATATGAGCAGTTCTCCCAAGATGATACCAGCATGCCCAGAGAAAATATAAAATATTTCTGGACCAGTTCCCGACTGTTAACATTTTTTTTAGAAAGCCATTAAGGCAAATACTGATGTTCTGTTTTTCTCCTTCCTGTTTGACAGCAGTGAGCTTCTGAGCCTTAAAACCAAAATCAAACTCCTTTAATCACTTGCTAAACTTTCCTTGAACTAAGGCCAATTTGAAAAACCTTCTGCTTTCCAACCAGAGTGGATAATACAAATCAATGGCTAGAAACAAAACAAGATGGGAGTAGACTGAGTATTCTGGTTGAGAACATTTTATTTTTTTTTAAGATAGTTCAGGTAGAATCTGAACAGAACTTTAATCAGGGCTATTTAAAATACAGCCCAAACTCTCATCTAGCAAAGAGCAGTAGCAACAAACAAACTGGAATGCTATCTAATGTAGTATTAGAAAACAAAGGAATGAGAAGCAGTTATTTCACTTGAGAATTCAGCAATGTCTTCCACTCAAATCTCCATTCAAACAACATTATATTCAATAAAAGTATAGTCATTTTTACATTGTAACCCACTTCATACCCCTACAAAGGCATTGAAATTACAGAATAAAATGTCATTTTGGGTACCGGCAATTTCCCCCCCCCCCAGACTCAGGTATACATATTTTTTTAAATACTTAACATCAGTCTATCTACAGAATTAATGCAACAGAAATAAATTTCTCTATTTCATATTGTTAGAAGCTAATTTCTAAATACCAATAGCAATTAAGACACAGATATCCAATTATTTGCATAACTTTTACAAAATATACTTAAGTCTTTAAAAAAATACCACAAAGGTTTTTTAATCTACAATACCTTTTTGGTGTCAACACTTCTCTATAAACTAAAAACTATTGAAACCCTGTTTCCTTGTGCATCTTAAAAGCCAAAATAATTAAAAGCTAGTTTATACTGTCTTGGCCTTTTCCAATATTTTTTCATTGTTGGCATCTTGTGTATGATACTTTGGTATTGAAAATAAGCTCTGTAATCCTAGTGCCCAAACTCATATGCAAAATAAATGAAATGGGGAGATGATAAGCACCTCAGGCCCTCTGTATGTTAGCAATGGATGGCTCTATTTATAATAGCAGGCATAATATCAAATATGATCATCAGATTATTCCCTCTTAGTAATCATCCATATCTACATCCCCTCAATAGAATATGTATTGGAAATGTATTTATCAGTAAATCAGTAAATATGAACCTAAGATAATGAACTAACTAAAGGAAGAGTTATTAACTAACACTGTAAAATATGAGTGTGAAACAAAATAAATTCTTTGATAATAATACTGAATTTTAGCAATAATTTTAGTTTCACACACTATTTGGTGAATAAAGCCATGTAACACAAAGTATCAGCTCAAAGCCCCATCACATTACATTTTGTAACACACAAAATCACTCATAAATACTCTGGTATAAACTAAAAGCCAGTCATAGAACAATATACAAGTACAGAGCGAGGTCATAATAAAAAGCAGATTTTGTTCCTCTAAGCCATGAGTTTTCCACAACTAAGAACATACATTCTACATGCTCAGCTCTTTACTAAGACTCTGTAGCATGAGGTTCTTTAAGGCTACTTCACCATTACCTCAAACACAATGAATTTACATTACGAATTTTTTTTGAAAAATACTTACTGAATGGGTTGAAATGTTGGCTTTTTAAAATGGACTCCTAGGGAAAGTTTAAGGTATTGCTTTTACATCTATGTAAAAAGGGAATCTACATAAAAGTCTACAGTACATCTGCCTAAGACAAAACAGCTGCAAAACATGGATAAACATTAAGCAAATATGTTTCAGTAACATGGCTCAGTGCTGGTTGTTTTATTGAAAACTTTGCTTATGTCAAGGATGTATGCTTATTAGGACAAGGATTATATCTAAATAATAAAAACTAATCAGATGAAACATTTGATTTAAAACAGAGTTTTACAAAAACCTTTTCAAGTATTTGTCTCCTTATCACAGTGAAAATGTAAGATCAAATGTATAAATGAATGACTGGAAAATTCTTTAGATGAATAAAGGCAAAATAGTAAATCAAAACATTTATAAAAATGCTTCAACGCATTTCCTTCATGTGATATGAATAAAAAGGTTATTTGTAAAAAGTTAGAAAAATTAAAATAAATTACATATTAAGTACACTTTCCCTTCAACATTTTGTATAAAAAATTTGACTAGCATACTATTATTTTAATATACATAAAATAAAAACATATTGGGTCCTGCCAAGTATCTGGCACCACTGTACAATATTTTCTTATTAGTGTTTGTTTCAACTAACGTAATATGTTTGTTTCATCTTCAAAAGAACTGTCAGTATACCCAGCTAATCGGGACCCACTGTGATTCCATCCTCAATTTCTCTGTAGCAGTTTGCAACTTCTCAAAAGCTTTGTCTAGGTTGTCATTCACAATAATCAGATCAAAGTAGTGACTATAAGCTCTTTGGATCCGTGCACTCTCATCAACAGTTTTCTTCAAATCAGTATCCTATTAAAATATTGACAAAATAAAAATAAAACAATACTATAAAAAGCAACCGACTGGGGTCAGATTTAAAATTGAGAGCCTGCATTAAAAAAAATCTTCGAGATCAGCAAGTCCAGTTTTTTTAGAAAAATGTGTAAAATTTAATTCCTATGATACAGAATCTGAAAATGCAAATTTTCAACTATTTAGGTATAGATGTTTTTAATTAGGTTGCAGTCTAGCTCTTGGGATTTTTATAGTTATGTACAACTCTTTAAACATGCACATAATTTGCATACTTTGAAATCTTACTTTAGAAATAAATGTTTCAATATTAGTTTATTACAATACTGGATTTCATCAGAAAAGTTTTCAAGTATTTTAATTAATAACAAAGCAGCTATATTTTGTGCTAGATCAAGTTGTATGGACCATATTAACCATATGAACATGGTCAATGAACATTTTTCTGGTCCATTTTAATATGCAGGTGTTTATTTATAAAGCTCTAGCAGCTGAGGACCAGGGTGCCTTAAAGACCACCTTCTGTAACACTGCCCTATCTGGCTATTTTGCCTAATAATTTACTCATGAAATTATTTTCCACTTTCTTTCTGTAGAGCTTCACACACTTTTTAGGCTAAATTTAGATTTAATTATATTCAGAATTATATTTGATATTTGAAATTATCCTTATTAGCTTTTTACCAATCCCACTGATTTCCATATTCTAACACAATCTGAATCCAAACTATTATTTTAATTCATACCATTCTGGCAATTTTAAATGGATAAATACAGCATCATATATTTAAGTGCAGGAGCCATGTTGTAAGAACAATACATGTTTACAGTACTTAGAGGTATGTCCCACTTTTCAGTTAAGAAACTAGATTAGGAATATTATTTGAATTAAAAGAGCTTCTTGCTCCATAATACATTTTAAAATCAAGGACATTCTTTGCCTCACATTTATATGTAAGGGTGTAGGTATATACATATGTTGTATATAGCATGTTTATAGGTGTGTTATGTTGTGTACACTTTTGAGAGCAAGCAACAGAATTTCATTTTTAATGTGTGCCAGTGTGCCCACAGTAAAAAAGGACAATAAAGATTATCTTATCAACAAACTATTAATCTGCCAAGTTTTCTGGAACCGATGAGGCAGCTATAACAGAATGAAATAAAAATCTGCAACAAGCATGCCTAGAAAGTTTAGTAAAACTCCAAGAATTACAAATGGCCAAGCAAGCAAAAGAGGGAAAGGAATCTGAAGATGGCCCATACTATGAGGGCAATTTGGAAATAAACCTCCATTTGGTTTTCAGTGACAGACACTTGCAGATACAGAACGTCTATTATACACATTAGAAAACTACAACATTACATTACTTTTTGACATAATCGCCATTCAGATTGAGGCACTTGTAATAACGTCTTACAAGGTTTGAAATTCCTTAGTAGTAGTCGCTTGGCACCAAATCTGGGCTATGGGAGTGTGTGATCAAAAACATTCCGATGGAACTGCTTCAAAAGTTCTTGGGTGCATCTAGCAGTGTGCGGGCGAGCATTATTGTGAACCAACATCACACCGGAAGTGGTGCCATAGAAAATCCCTCCAAATGTGAAGATGCCAAAGGAGTACTGCTAGTGAAGTTCATGGAGCGTGGTTCGATGATCACGTCAGAAGTCTACTGTGAAACGTTACGAAAACTCAAGACAAGCCATCCATAACAAGAGTAGGGGCATGCTGACTTCCGGTGTGGTGTTGGTTCACAACAGTATTCGCCTGCACACCACTAGATGCACCCAAGAACTTTTGAAGCAGTTCTGTTGGGATGTTTTTGATCACCCCCACTATAGCCCAAATTTGGTGCCGAGCAACTACTACTAAGGAATTTCAAACCTTGTAAGACGTTATGACAAGTGCCTCAATCTGAATGGCGATTATGTCGAAAAGTAATGTAATGTTGTAGTTTTCTAATGTGTATAATAAAAGTTCCGTATCTGCGAGTGTCTGTTATTGATAACCAAATGGAGGTTTATTTCCGAATTTCCCTCGTATATTAGGTGTAGCTTTAATCATGTTGATAAAACAAACTAAAAAAACCCTAAAATTAAAAAAGATAATTTCCCTTACTGTTAGAAGCTTGGTTGTAATTCCTGCATCAACCACAGCTTTATGCATTGCACGCAGGGTTTCAAGTTCTGGAGCAGCAATAAAAACTACATAGGGCATAA
Source organism: Azemiops feae (assembly GCA_023970755.1). Classification (NCBI taxonomy): domain Eukaryota; kingdom Metazoa; phylum Chordata; class Lepidosauria; order Squamata; family Viperidae; genus Azemiops; species Azemiops feae. Next base: position 744,939 of record JALGBA010004009.1, read on the forward strand.
ACTCTGATGTCCGCAACACTTTAAGTGCCTGGAAAGAAAAGAATTAAGTTAATAGCTTAATTATGCACTCAATGTTTTGGATAATAGGCAGTGTCAGTGTAAGTACCTTTAACATTATGCAGATTTTCATGATAGCACAGGGGATAACATGTATTTTTTACTATTTATAGACAACATGCTTCAGTACTTTCAATCAAACAATGCCATCTATTAGGACACAGGAAACGTGCTTTCTGAGTCACTGCATTCAGCCTCTTAAATTACATGCCCCAAGAGATCCATGTGCCCTGATGATGTTCTAGAAGTCTTACAAACATGGCAATTCTCCCAGGATATTAGTAGTAGTAGTAAAGGTGGTGAGATACAGAATATGGTTGGCAGAAATGTTCTCTGTACTGTTTTCTTGAACTGTAAGCTGCTCAAAATTACAAACAAGTGACTTCTAAATCTAATTTCAGTATATTTCAATTCAGTTTTATATTTCTCAAAATGATTAGTAGCCAATGGCAAGAGAATTTTCTTTAGTTATTATACTTCTATAATCTAACAACACACACTATATACCATGTCACAGTTACCATATTCTAGTTACATATCAAGTATTTCTATGCACATTTCAGTAGTGAAAATAGTATTAGAAATATTTCAGTATTAATTTTTAAAAAAGCAAAATAAGTAAATGTAAATAAAAAGTGACTTGCCACACAACATACTTAAGAATTAAAAATGCAAGAAATAAATAAAATATGAGGAAGACTATAGGTAAGAATTATTCCAGGCAAAGTCTTGATAAAAAAGAAAGTTTTATATCAAAAAGAATGCAACATAGCCAGTTTAGTTGAGTGGTTAAAATAGGGTAGAAACCAAAAGACAGCAAGTTCTAGTCCCATTCTCTCCCATTCTAGTCATTCCCTCAGCCCTGTGAAGGAGATAATGGCAAGCCATTTCTGAAATTTTGCCAAAAAATGCAAGAACCTATCCAGATAGTCACCAGGAGTCAACACTGATTGATAGGCACCCCTCCCCCTCATCAACAAAGCCTCATTTTGGAATGGATTGTCACAACAGATTTCCACTAAACCAATAATTTGCACATCCTAATTTGGATTCAGAGCCATATCAAATTTTGTAGGTTATTTAAGGGCAGGTTGGGGGGAACCACTCCCAAAACTGAGTGAAGGCAGGGCAGGATTAAATTAATACTAATTTCCCTTCTCCAACCTTTTAATTATTATAATTGAGTTCTTTGCCAATTTTCCACTAGAGATATACAGTTTCCAAGCAAAGAAGCTTTCTGCCCATTCCCCACTGAATTGACTTTAAATCTCTAATTTTCCAAAGATTAAGGTCTAGTGATTAATGCACTAGACTAAGAACAGAAAAAAAAATATTCTTGTCCTGGCATGGAAGCCAACTGGGTGACTTTGGGGCAAGTCACCCTTCCTAAGCTGTAGAAAACAATGGTGAATGCCTTCTGACAATGTTGCTAAGAAAATTACATGGACTTCTTCATGTAGTCACCTGAAGTCAACCTCAAAAAATAAAAGAAACAGAGGCTTATTTTTTATCCATCTACTGCTTCTACAACTATAATCTCCACCAATAGGAGGCAGTAGCAAATATGGGCCAAAGAAGAAGGTGGGGGGAAAATGCAGTAATGGTAGGGAATGTAGGATCAAGAACTATCATTATGATGTTATAAATGCCAATCCAGATGGCCTTTTGACTCAACTTTATAAGCCACTTTGCATTTCAAAAGAACAACAAAAATTCTACACATACAGTGAAGTCATGGGAGAATTTCTTTCAGATATGTAAGGTTTTAGCTCCCCTCTAGAGACAACTGGGAAATCCACAACTTGAAAATTTCTTCAAGTAGGCGGGACTGAATTTTTTTAAGATTATTTTTTTCACTTGTACTGTCTTGGGGAGGATTAAGAGTCATAATGGGCACTTAAACGTTGTGAAAATAGCATTTAAAACATGCTAAAATAGGAAAAGGACCATTGCTGCTCTCTCTGGCCATCACTGGCAACATCAAGGCATGATGTAGTCCCCACTTCCTGTTGAAAAGGAAAGCCTAGCCCTCGTATGAAATCTGCTTACTACTCAAATTAATGTAATTTTAAAAAATCCAACTCTTAAAAAGTTTCTCCAATTTGATCAGGTGCAACATTTTTCCACTGACACTTGGATATCAAAATATTACACCAGCATACCTGCGGATTCACATCCAAGATACATGTTCTTCCAGTCTGAACCACTTCAATGATAGAATCTATTTTGGTACCATAAAGATTTCCTTCATATTCCCCGTGTTCTAAATATCTTCCTGCTTTAATATCTGCCTCCATTTCACTTCGTGACACAAACCGGTATGCTTGCCCATCTTTCTCATCATCCCTTGGTTTCCGTGATGTAACTAAATAAATTGACATATGAGCAAAACAACAATACACAAAAGATACAGACAGGTGCTTTTATGTAAGAACTTCTTAGAAAAAGACATGAGGATCTGAATACAGTAGATATCCTGTACAAGTAGAAAGGCTCTTCAATCCAAGAATGGTTTCCTGTTATGGCTCACGAAATAATTCCTGTTTCAGGAAACATTCCAACCCTGAGGCATAAACCCGAGAAGGATTGGGGGCTGCAAGAGGTCACAGGAAAGCTCCAGAAATCAGACTTTTAGTCTGCAGCACTTTTTTAATTTGCATTTTTATTTTCATTTTGAGTTCATGCAGTTCCTGCCCCTCTCTCATCTGTATTTGAAAAAAAATAAGTATTTTACCAACTAGCTATAATTAAAATGTTTAAATAAACTTGCATGCAAATAGTTTAAATGTCTATTTGTAGAATTCCTTATGTAATGCATCCCAAAGTGTGCTCAGAAGTACTTATAATAGGGCTTATTCCCAGGTGAATATGCTTTCAGGCACAACTGTCCATATGTTTGCTGATACTATTTTACTGCCAAATATGTAAAATAATATTTGAATATTAGAAAAATATTAGAAAAAATGAACTACTTACACAATTTCAAATCCATTTATTCGTAATATTTTAACTTGTAGTTTCCAACCAATATGGTCCTGAGCTTTCTTTTGCCAATTGGGCCCGCAATACTTGCTGATGCCGTCACGTATTGGCTGGAAACCTGCAGAAGAGGCCTTCATCCCGCAGTGGATGGATGATTTTAATTTATAGTCTACTACCTTATTTCATAATGTCTACCTGAGATTCAGATTATCAGGAATCAAAGAAATATGTTTAATGAATCTATGTAAAATAAGCAAACAAACGGAGTGTTATAAAAACTTACACGGTACTGTGGTTCCAAATTTTGTGGGATTCAGTACAATAAATCTGTTTTTCAGACTTCTTCGGCCAACTCCTTGGGCTCCTATTAAGACCAGTGTTTTTCTTTGAAATGGAGGCATTTTTGCTACTTCCTCATATATCTGAATTTCATGTCGATCAAATTCTAGACGTAAAAAAACATATTAAATCAAGGCAATGTGAACATTATATAAATTTCACAACTCTACATATTGCAATCCACCAATCAGCCATGCACCTCATTGGGTGACTTTGGGACAGTTATTCTCAACCCAATCAATTTGTGGTTTGTTGAATCTCAGGTGGGAGGCTGTCCAAAGGGTTGGGTCAGCCACTAGGAATGCGCGCCCCTGAAGCCCCTATTAAGTGACATTTAAGGGAAGGGATCTGCAATGCACTTACCCTATTTAGTACGGAAGGATAGATTACTTCAAGGAGAGACAGTGCTGCAGATAACATAGCCTGTGCCATGTAAGGTTTAAAGGTGATACCCATTTTTATTATTTCCAGCATTGTAGATAGTACACACACACATGTATGTATGTATGTATTTTCAGGAAGGGGGCAGTATCCAATGTGGCCCCTGAAAGTCGTGGTAGAAAGCCCTCTCCAAAAAGTTGATAGGACTGGGCCATTACAGTTGATTTAATGTAAATTTAAGCTTAATTAAAATTAATTACATATTACACATTAATATTAGACACATTAAAATTATGATTTGATAATTTTGGGAAAGCACTGGGTGAAAGGTCATATGCCCTGGACCTTCAGATTCTGTCTCTGATTTCATACAGTAGTTTTCAAATGATGAATATACTATGAATATAGATGGATCAACAGAGTAACATTGCTAATTATATGAATGATGTAATATACAACAGCTGCAGTTACTCCTTGTCAAAGAAGTAAAAATGTTTTCCTGTAATAGGATTTCTACTACTGCATTGCTATTTTATTTAAAAAAAAATAGTGCTGTATAGAAGCCCTTTGTTCCCAATTACTTCTGGGAAAGTTAGATATAATCAGGAACACAGGGCCCCTAAATTATTTTAATATGGTAGTAAAAAAAATCATTAATGTGCCCCGTTTCACTTTAGTATTAAATTGCTAAATATGACAAGCTAAATTACCCGTGAGTTCAAAGATAATTTTAATTAGAAAATAAATTAGCAAAATAGTTAAATATACATTTTTTTATACAGTGACAAGGGATATCAAATTGTCTACATGTATGAAAACTCAGAAAAGATCAATTGCATTTGGAATCACTTCCTGAATTTGTATGTATAGCCACTAGAGAGCAAAAGATATAAGTAGTCCTTGATATATGACCATAATTACAGTTGTATGTCGTTTTAGTTGTTGTATGGTCGGCATGTGAAACCCCCCCCCCCAATTTTACTATCTTTTTTGCAGTAGTTGTTAAGCTAAATGAATATAAATAACTTTCTAAATGTTCTTGCTAAATTATTTTTCTGTATTCTAGTAATGCTGAAATTCACAAACCTGCATTTCTAGTTGTGAGATACATCATTTTTTTCTTCTTTTTACTATTTATTGTCCCACAGAAAGGACCTAAAAACAAATGAGATATTTCTGAAATTACGATTTGTTATATTAGTTTGAAACAAAGTCTTAATGTACTCCATTGAAAGCCGTATCACCCTAACTGCTTGCAACTTCTAAATTCGTTTATATAGCTATAATAAATTATTTAGACTTATGGTTATAATGCTCCCTATTTAATTTTGTCTAAGTACCAGCAGATGGCAGAAAAGATTCAGAAATTAGAAAGAAAGCAAATTATTTTGATTCTTAACTTGTAATTATGAATGCTATTAAAAGCATTAATGCACTCCATTATTCACAATGCATGGAACTTGGAAGAAAGAACATAATAAAATTATATTTTTGTGTTCCTTACTTGAATTGTCCCAGTCCCGTCTAACAAATGCTTTCCTCTTTTCTTCTAAAAACTGGCTAGGAATAAGTCCTGCACTTCCTCCTTCTTTGACATGGCTGGCCTGAAATAAAATTAAGCATGTAACAAAATTGATTTTTATGTTATAAGTTGTAATGTATCAAAAAGCTAATGTTCAGATTTGTTCATATAAACAAGTTGGATGCAAAGCACTGTAACACATTAGTAGATGAGAGATATCTGGAACATAAAGTGCAAGTATAAGAACAGTTGAATGTTCTAAAAAAATTTTCACCCACCTTTCAACAACCAAAGCTCATTTTTCAGTAAATATTTTAAGTGAAGTCCTAAAAGAGTACATGTTAAACATGCATTTAAAAAAAAAAAAAAAAACCCCATTCCTGCCTTTTACGTTCATTAAATCAGTTGAATGAATGGATATGCACTTTAATTCAGGATTTCTTATATGTTCCAAAGACTTGTACACAGTCTGTAGATACCAATGTGCACAGTCTTTAGATACCAATGACATCAAAGGGACACACCTCATGGACATCCTAACACACCTTCTGTCAATTGATCCCATCTCATGGCCATCTATGCCTAAAAATAAGGATTACATAATGCAGACCACCTAAATAATATAGACCACTCAATTTGTAAAAGCCAAATATAACTATGTAAGCGGAAATAGAAATAAAGGAATGGTACCCCTTTTCCAAAGATTTAGATGAATTCTATGCAAATTTTCTCTTCCATTTGTATTCCTCCTGAAATATCAAGACTAATAATCTCTCCCATAGCGACAACTCAAGGCTAGCTGTGTTGGAATGCACTGGACAAAATTTTAGGAATGTGCCCACATAAATAATCTAGCCATTCTTTTCTTGTAACAGATGCTAGACGACAGCCAAGAACAAATTCAAAAGCATTAACTTAGTCACAGAACTAAGTTAATGAGAATGTTTCCTTCTGTAAATATATATTTAGATAAGCCTATCTCATATTTGCTTTCTCACACCAAAACACCTACGACCCATATTTTTGCATTTTATGTATATATATTCACATATGCACAAAGAAGCCCCTCCCAAAAACATAGAGGCATTTTTAGTTTCATAAAGGCTACCAATATCCTTATAGGCTATACTTCTGTAACAATTTAATAAGTATACTACAGTACATCTCTGTGTGCTGATTTGTATAATTTGGTTATTCTGAGCATAGAATTGCACATGATTGCCAAGGCCAGCCTGATAATTTCTCCATATTTTTAAAGACAGAATTATAATTTGATGATATAGAAGGAATAGCCTAAGGATCTACTCCACTTTATTGAAACTGTTCTGAATTTTTGTCTGTTTTTTTCCCCTTTTCCCTCCCTTCCTTCCTCCAAGTCCCTGAAGTTTTCTTGGCAAAGTTTTTCAGAAGAGGTTTGCCACTGCTTTCTTTCTGGGGCCGAGAATAAGTGACTGGCCCAAGATCACCCAGCTGACTTTGTTTTTAGGATAGAACTAGAACTGATTTCTTAACCACTACACCTCTTGTATGAAATTATACTTAACAGTAATTCCTCATAGGATTCAAAATAACATTTTTTTAAAAAATAAATGCAATATGTATTTAAGCAGAAGACTGGATTAATGCATTGAAAATTTGTATCAAATTTAACAATCTCTAACCTGCCACCAGTTTGAGTCTTCTCGATTTACAATCTGAAGAATTTCTCCCTTGGAAAATTTAAGACCAGCTTCTTTGCATGGAATGAGATTATCATTGAATGGATTATAATCAAAGTGACACTTCACAAATACCTGAAACATAATTTTAAAAATAGCTTAAGAACAACAATTGTAACAGATTTACAAATATATAGCAAGCATGCTTAAGAGTTAACTATTTTTTTGATTCAGCAAAATGAAGGGTCCAGAGGACAATTCTGAAAGACAATTAAGTTTCTGGTAAAGGTTCAAGCTGTTAAAATCCCTTGAAATGAATTATTGGTACTACAGTTATCGTGGTCATTTATGTTCTTATAATTTGTGTTTTGGTGATCCCAATTATTTTTAGAGGTTTATATTCTCGGAAAGCAGTCAAGTGAGCTGAAGTGAAACCAATATTTTAATTAAGAGTTCCAGGATTCATGCTTGCATAGAAGATTATGCCATCTACCACAGAAGAAAACTTTGTCCCAAAGCAATAGACAGAAAGGTTATAACTGATTAGTGTTATAAAAAGGGACTTGCCTTTAGATGAAATAACCATCTCAATGATTATTAAAAAACAATGAAACAATTTTAAAATACAATTTTAAAGATATTCTGTACATAGTTTAATGTTTGTTCAAAGTTAATTTATTTTATTCCATATCTTATAGTCAATTCTCAGAATTGTTATTATTTCATGTAGTGTGTTGCACTGTCTTTTATAAACAAAGGCTTTCGAACAAAGCATGACTAAAAAGCAGTGAATGCATGGATGCTACAGAAAGCTCCAACACACAAATTCAGTTACAAAGTAATATTTTCCAAATATTGCATCAAAACATTTTAGGTTTATTCGGAAAATAATAGTTCTGAAAAGACAAAATTACTTTTTATGTAATGAGATTGGATTAGGCCACAACTTCTAACTTAATGAAGGCACTGACAATTTATCTGGGTGTAGTGAATATAGGGCTATCACAAGGATATTTTTCTCAGCATAAAGCCCGAGGTGGGCATTTTAGCTTGGAAAATTTTCAAAACAGCTCAAACTAAACCATCTCCTTTAGTGAAGAAAAATCATACGATGGCTGTTACAGAACTTCAAATCATTAGAGAAATGTAATCATGATGAGCCATCCTATTTGTCTTAAGAGTAGAAGAACACTCCCAGATATTTAAAAATACAGGTGGTCCCTGAACTGAGAACTCCCGACAAACAGATAATTCACACTTATTAATAAATTTCCATAAACTCTTATTATATTAAAATATTAAAATTTTGTGTTAAATACAAGACTTCATAATAAATGCCTACACTACTTTGTAATGCTCATGAAAACACTGTGCAGCTTCAGAACATCTCCGCTATTTTATATATTCAAATTTGACTAAAGGATGATAAATAAGAACCATATGTACCTGACTAAACTACTGTATAAATTCACTTTAAGCACAGACTTAGGAACAGACTTTTTTCATAATCTGGAGACTGCCTATATGAGCTTTTCTAAAGTTTCCCTCTATATTCCATCTCACAGAAGGAATCACCCTTCTATGTCCAATAGCACAGTGGGAAATAAGGATTGCATCATCTGCATTTAGCGGGACTGATATTTACAGCCTGCAAGTTTAAGGGCATGGCTGATTTGTTCACAATTTCAATCACAGAGTTGATGAACTAATTAAACAGGGCAAGGGCTAAAATACATCTCTGATGCATACCATGCTGCATCCATATTTCATTAGAGAGTAGCCCTTATTATTATACACCTTACAGCATACAGGTACAAAATCAGCTGGAGCAACTGCCTGTCCATGGTGTGTTCTTGAGCTTATCCAGTGGTGGAATTCAAATACCTAAACAACCAGTTCTCTTATTCGACGCAGGCCTGGGCCTCCGAGGCCTAGAATGGACTTCCAGAAGTGGCATCCATGCACTTCCAGTGGGCCGTTCTAGGCCTAGGAGGCTCCTCCAGGCGTCCGAGGCCTAGAACGGACTTCCAGAAGTGGCATCCATGCACTTCCGGTGGGCTGTTCTAGGCCTGGGAGGCCTCCGAGGCCTAGACTGGATTTCTGGAAGCCAACTGGTTCTCTGAATGCAGCAAAATTTAGCTACCGGTTCTACCGAACTGATGTGAACCGTCTGAATCCCACCATTGAGCTTATCCCACTGAATCTTCTTATTATGGAATCAAAAGTGACTAAAGACCAAAAATGACAGATATAAGGATGGATTTAAATTATTCATGTATTTCTGAATAAAGTGTCATAGTACCCAAATATAGACAACAGTTTATCACCAAAGCCACCCTAGTTATCCCCTAAGATTCCTTCTAGAATCTGTCTATTATTGATGTTCATTGTTTAGATGCCAATTGGTTTACAATTAGCTGGCTCATCTCACTTACCCTTCTTATAGAGAAGGACTATTACTGGTATCCCAAAATCTTAGAAATATGCCTGGTTTGGTAGACATATATATAAACAGAGATGACAGTAAAGACACCATTTGCAGTTACATTTGATCACATCAAGCAAAATACATTGTCTGGAACTTCTATCATTTAACCACTTCTCCCAGAGTGACAGAGTGTTCTTTCTAGACATAAAATTCTAAGTCAAGAAACTCTAATAAAAATAAGATGTGTGGTGTGTGTGAGTTATATACATAGACCCAGAAAGAAATAAAATCAATAGAATGTAATGTATTATTTTATTCTCAAGGAATTGTTTTTAAGAATTTACCAAAAATATTGCATTAATTTGTTGCTCAGAAATTAACATCTTTGCTTTCATCTTCAATAGAGTGCCAGTTTGGTGTAGGTGATTAAGGTACTGGCCTAGAAACTAGGTGACTGAGTTCTAGAGCTCCCTTAGGCATAGAAGCCAGCTGGATGGCTTTGGGCTAGTCTTAGCCCAACCCACATCACAGGATATTGTTGTAGGGAAAATAGGTAAGACCATTAGATTTGTTTGCTGCCTTGAGTTGGCCCAAAATATTTTAAAAGGGGAATAAAAATCTAATAATAGTAATAGATATGGTAGTAACATGCAACTTTTCATATACTTGAGTTGTAGTCAGCTGCAGCTTTACAATGCTTGCATTCTGAATGAAATTCCTGTGTGTAACTACAGTGCATTTATGCATATATTTTAAGTAGCTCTTAGCAAAATATTAACTGCAGACAGCTGTCACCTTTAAATATGACCATAGCTGAGTTAACATATTTGATTACACTGAGGAAAAAAACAAAGTAACATTCACTATATAGCTTCAAATCAAGGACAGTACTACTAACCTGTTGGGGAACAATATTATCTCTGTAGCTAGGAAGAATCTTCAGAGTGACACTACCACTAATACTCTTCAGGAGTTCTTGCAATTCTTTTGGATTGTTTCCAACTTCATGACCATTAACCTCTTTAATGATATCACCTACATGTAGGAGACCTTGTCGGTCTATCATTCCTCCATGAAGGATTCTTGCAATCACCAGGTCATTATTCTCCACCCTAAATGTCACACCCTAAATGAACATTTGAAGGGCATCAGAGTTTATCTCTGAAACATTTATCCCCATTTCAGAACTAGAATCTTAACAACGTGATTTCTTATTAGTTGACATCACATAAGAGCTGTTAAAACTTATACACTGTTATGATCCTGAAATCCAAAAGCAAAAGAGTATTTCATATAAGGAATTGACTTACAAACATGGATTTCTCACATTTTCAATTTACTGAACACAATTATTTTAATATTTATCTAACTTATTAACATAATTTATTTAATCTACTCTATTTACTGGTTGAAGAACATGCATAGATAAAGCAAGTCTTTAGCATTTCTTCTCCTGGGAGCATATTAGTGTTTTCAATGAAATTTGTTATTCCTTCTTTCATATACACTCACACACTAAAAGCTTGCAGTCCCACAAAAGCACTGGACTGCCTCAATATATAAAAACAGGTTTTTAAAGAACTATGCCTCTCCCACTATACTTTTATATTTTAGTTTCTATTCAAGAAGCATTTTGCCATCTTATAACTTTAATAATTAAAGAAATGAGAAATATTATGCAAGTCTGCCAAATATATTTCATATTTAAGAGGGGGGAAGTCATACTTACCAGAGGCTCCCCTGCTCTTTTATGAATTCCAAGTATACGAATAGCATCTACTGGTATTATCTGATTGTTCACCGAAGCATTATTTATTTCTGGACTAGAGGGAGGAGATTCATAACACTTTGATGCCACAATATCATGAGCTTCTAAGAGTGACTGCAAATAGAGAATGGATGAGATGATTCATTTAATACATCTTTTTTTCAGCTATAATTGGCCAATAGTTACACAGAATAATTTGAAGGCCATTCCTTGGCAATCCAGAATGGTCCTACAATATTAATAGGGCAACTCCTCAATTTTGCAAATAGCAACTGCAAAATATGATAAACTCTATTCATCATACAGAGAATTTTTCTACAGATTGCTCATTTTAGCATGTTTTCTTCAACTCAAAACAACAGAAGTGATCCAGCTCAGACAAAAAGTTAAATTATGGTCTAATCTGAAGTAAATTAAATAGAAATGATAACAGAATTTATTAATCAATCAAAATATATTTATAGTTCAAAATCAAACACATCTGAAGTTATATCTTCAGTCTAACATTAACACAATGTTTTTTAGATCTGAACCATAAAGTCTTGTCTTTAAAACAAAAGCTATTTTCATGTTTTACAGCAATTGAACAAAAAAATATTTAATTGTTAAGACTAGAAAATATACTTACCAGAAAGTGTGGTTCCTTTAGTATACCAACCAATTCGGCAATATTTTCATCTTTATTTATTAATGGACTGATGTCTTCAAGAATCTCATTGACTAGCTCCAGATTGTTATCACTCACAGCCTCAAGTTTAGAATCTTCTAATCGCTCATGAGCCTATGAAAATTACAGAACAAGCCATACTAACAAGAAAAGTGTTGATTTACTATTGATTTTGCAATACTTACTGGGTATTTTGATAACAGCTCAGGTTGACCAATTATATTGTACTTTCTGCAAATTGTTATTTCATGCAGGGTAATTTAGGATTTTTATCTTTGCTTCAGGACCCTTGAAAAAACAGCACTTCTGTTAAATAAAACGTGCAAATATACTTTTCTGAATACTTGTTTTTACTCCTAGTAACTGAAGTAATATAATAAGGTTAATACACAGCCTTTTGGAAATAGTAAGGCACAATTATGCTTCAGATTCTGATATAGATTCTCCCCACAGGTAATGCTGATGTTATAAAGACTAAATATCTTACAAAATAAAATGTTACATGAAAATATATGTACCAATATGAAACAGGTGTATACGGAAAGATGATGTTCTTAAGATAATCAAATTAGCAAACTAGAATCATTATTATTTTACATCTGCTTCCTTACGATATCTACTTTTACCATAGAAGCCTGATTTTTTGCTTTAAAAATACGTAGGAGCACCAGTTCCTAAGTCTTAAAGCATTACTCGATAAAGCTGAAAACTTAATGCAAGGTAAAGGAGACTGAGAAAGTATAAATCATACATACTGTATTCAGATTAGCAAAAGCAAAACTAATTTTTCTTCATAAATTTATCTTCAGCTGGGAGAAGGAATACAGTAAGGAATACCCACATTTATCTTTTTTCATCTGATGTCTAGAATAATGGGGGCAACCTAAATTCAAACCATCCTTTCATCAGGTTAGACTAGACCACAGGTCGGCAACCTGCGGCTCCGGAGCCACATGTGGCTCTTTGAGCCTTCCCCTGCGGCTCCCAGCCTCCTCTGCCATTTGCAGAGAGAGACAGAGACAGAGCTTGCTTCTCTCTCCCTCTCCCTCTCCGTGTGTGTGTGTGTGTGTTTTGTGTGTGTGTGTAAAAAAGAGATTAGCCTCACCCTATTCCGAAGAGCTGAGAAGCTCATTGTGGGCGGGGCTGCTCCTTTTGCTGCGTCTCTGCAGGAAGCAGGAAACAGGAAGCAGGAAGGGCAGGAGAGAGCTAGCTAGCCCAGCTATGCTGACTCAGGAATTCTGGGAGTTGAAGTCCATGAGTCATAAAAGAGCAGAGGTTGCCTACCCCTGTTGGAGAATAGCTTGAAGCCAGCTTGCCAGGTGAGCAGAAGATCCGAGAGAGGGAGGGGGGGGGAGAGAAAGAGAGAGACAGAGAGAGACAGCGAGAGAGACCCTTTTGACATCTAAAATGAAGATAACACTGCATATATCCTTTTTTACCTTTATTTTATATGTGTGTATGTGTGTGTATGTGTGTATATATATGTGTGTGTGTATATATATATATGTGTGTGTGTATATATATGTATATATATGTGTATGTATATATACACACACACACATATATATATATATACACACATACACACACACACGCATATATATATATATATGTCTTTAATAATTTTAAATATTGGAATCCCAGGTATGGACATTTAAAGTCAATTAAATAAAATAATGAACTCTGGGATATTAGAAAAAGGCTTCTTTATTGCTGAGCTTTCGTTAACAACCTGTTAACATCATCAGAGCAAAGGGCTAAATGGCAAGGGAGCATGTGCATAAATTCACATAACAGTTGGAAAACGGTTACATTGTGGCATGTGCACATAGCGTGCTTAGGAAGCTCGTTTAGAAAAATCACATTGACGGTAGTAGGTATACAGTAGAAAGTCTCCCGACAAGATTTAAAAGTCGCGCTTGACAGCTGTCAGGCGCGCAAGCCGGAGCGTGCCTGTCAGTTGTTCGGCGCGAGGTTAACAGGGAGCCGCGCGGAGTCTTGTGCCGGCTGGATTCTTTTAGTGGAGAGTAGCTTGGATGTTCGTCTCGCCCTCTCACGTGCAGGTGTTGTGGGACTGGATCTGTCAGCTGTTTGGCGCGTAAGTCGGATCGCTCTCATCAGCTGTTCGGCGCGAGGTTTTTCGGGGCATTGCGTGAAGTCTTGTGCCGGCTGGATTCCTTCCGTAGAGGGCAGTTTTGATGTTCGTCTTGCCCTCTCACGTGCAGGTGCTGTGGGACCGGATCTGCAGGGAGAGAAAGTAGATGCCCTCGTAGGGCATGTAAGTGGTTTGCTTGTCCTTATTTCCCCCCCCCCTTTTTTGGAACGTTGTGGAATTGTTATTGTTATAGGAGTCACTCTTTTGGATTTTGCAGTTTTTCCAGAGTAAGGTTGCTGCGTGTGTGTGTATTGTTGTGTATAATCAATTAGAATGTTTGTGTGTGGTTGTTTGTTGTGTTTGTCTGTTGTGGGTGGTTTTGCAGAGTTTTGGAATTGGGTTGTAACAGCTTGTTTTATTGCAGGTGTCAATTCTGGTCTAGGTCTTAATATTCTGCTTCTGTTCAGGTCTTGTGTGTGTGTTTTGTTGTGTGTGAGTGTCTTGTGAGATTGGATTTATGTTTTGGATGTTTGTGTCATGGATGCAGTGGTCAGTAGTGTTGTTGCTTCTGTGTGTGAAAGTGTCAGGATGTGTTGTGTTGGTTGTGCAAGTTGTCATGGTTGTGTTAGAGTTGTGTTCTTTATTTGGATTAGATGAAAAGAGTTGTGTTGAAGAAAGGGTGTCTGTTATGTTGGTTAGGAGTTTGGCATGTGGCTGAGGTGGTGTTATCGTGTTGTTGTTGGTTGAGTTGAAGTGTTTAGGTGTTTTGTGTTGCTGTAAGTGACTTTTTAGGGTTTGGTAAGGGGGTAGTAGGTCAATGTGTCTGTTGATGGAATGGCAGTCTGAAAACCAAGCTTCTTTTAAAAGACGGCCGCCTTTGGTGGAATCTTGAGCTATGACTTTTGCCTCTTTAAAGTTGAAAGTGTGGCCATGTTCGGATATATGAGTCCAGACTTGGGAGCGTTGTTCCTGCCTTTTTATTGCTAAAATATGCTCATGTATTCTTGTTTTAAGTCTTTTTGATGTTTCTCCAATGTAGTTACATTGGCATGTATTGCATTCAATTTTGTATATGATGGAGGATAAATCACTGGTTGGTAATGGTTCTTTGGGCCGCATCAGTTTGGAGCGTAATGTTTGGTTGGGTTTGTGTGCAATGTTGATGTTATATGGGGCAAGAATCCTGGCAGTGGCTTTTGAGACTCCATTGATATACGGGATTGTTGCCCAAGTCGTAGTAGCTGGAGAATTGTGGATTGAGTGTGGTGTCCTATCCTTGCAGCAACGCCTAATGAAACTTAGTGGGTAATCATTCTGTTTACATATGCGGAGTAGGTGGGCTTTCTCTTTAGATTTTGCTGTTTCTGTGCTGCAGTGGGTCTTGATTCTTTTGATAATGTTCTTATACAGCTGACTTTGTGTGATGTGGGATGATTGCTTAAATAGTGAAGGATTCTATCTGTGTGGGTGGTTTTACGATATATGGAGGTTGATAAATTTCCATCTGGGAGGCGATGGACTAGCACATCCAGGAAAGGTAAGGAGTTGTTGCTCTCTTCTTCTGCGGTAAATTGGATGTCTGGATGGAATGAATTTAGTTTATGTAAGAATCTGGTAGTGTCACACCGCTTAATGACCGCAAAAGTGTCATCGACGTATCTAACCCAAAAGCTGGGTTGATAGTCAGTCATCACAATATGTTCTAGATCCTGTAACACAATTTCAGCTATAATACTTGAGATAGGAGACCCCATGGGTGTGCCTTTTACTTGCTCATATATGGTGTCTTTATGAGTAAAATAGGTTTTAAGGCAGAAACCCAGTAGTTGTATGTAGTCCTCCGTGTTGAGAGAATTGGGTTGTTGAAATTCTCCTTGCTGTAAAAGTTTTCTAAAAACAGAGACGGTTAGGTCTTGGGGGATAGATGTGAAAAGGGATACCACATCGAATGAGATCATGATCTCATCATCCTTAACCTTTAATGGACGTAATCTCATCAAAAAATCTTCTGGGGATTTAACCATGGTTAGAGAGTCGCTGATCAGGTGTTTAAGTTTTAGGCTCAACCACTTTGCTAGGCCATAAGTGGGTGTACCTCTGAAAGACACGATAGGTCTTAAGGGGACTCCTACCTTGTGGATTTTTGGGAGTCCATATATGCGCGGGTCGGATAAGCCTTTTTCTAATATCCCAGAGTTCATTATTTTATTTATTGACTTTATAATATATATATATATATATATATATATATATATATATATATATACCTATAATAAAGGTAAAAAAGGATATATGCAGTGTTATCTTCATTTTAGATATCAAAAGAGTTTTGCGGCTCCCAGTGTTTTGTTTTTGGTGGGAAACGGGCCAAGTGGCTCTTTGAGTGTTTTGGGTTGCCTACCCCTGGACTAGACAGTCCTTCACTTACAACCACAATTAGGAACAAAATTCACTACATAGCAGTCATTAAGTGAGTCACGCCCAATTTTATGCTGCATTAACAACTTGTTAAGTCTGCTTCCCCCATTGACTTTGCTTGTTGGAGCCAGCTGGAAAGGTTGCAACTGGCAATCACATGATCGCAGGATGCTGCAATGAATGAAAATGCATGCCGGTTGCCAAGCACCCAAATTTTGATCATGTGACTATGGGGACATTGTGACAGGTGTAAGTGTGAGAGCTGGTCATAAGTCACTTTTTTTTGGCTCCATCATATCTTTGAACAGTTGTTAAATGAATGGTTATAAATCAAGGATTACCTAAATAGTATTTACCCTTCTGGAGAAGAAACTGCCATTCATCTATTAAGTGTATACTGAAGAAACACAATATTGAAACTTCAGATTATAATTCCCTATGCTCTACATTTAGTTATCAGATATCCTTCTTTTATCTTTTCACAAGCTATTTTTGAAACATCAAATTAATGCATGTTTACTGAAATCTAGAAGATGAAGTTAAGAATATTTAATGGTCACTTGAGAATTACCACAGCAATTAAAATAATTAAGTTTGGAGGCACCACATCTGATCAACGATGTGATCAGAAGAATGTATTCCAACCTTCATACCCTCTTGCATATCAGATTATATTATCTCATACATTAGATACCAGCAATGTTTATGTATCTGGTCCCCATAATTCAGTCTCCCAACTCTCTGAAGGGCCATAAGAAGTAATTATTGACATGGGGCATTATCACATAGGGGTTAGGGCTGCTACTGTCAATAACAAAACTTTGGGGTGGGATGGGGGTTAGGGTTGACATGGAAAAAACATCTTCCAGGTAGGATCTCTTCCTCTTCCTAATTCTAAAACCATTTAGGACCCTCCCAGAACATATTACAATTATCTTGTTAAAATTCAGCAAATTTTGCTGCTAGAGTATAGCAGTGCACTCTTGGGGTGTTCTGGAATCCCCTGTAGTTTGCCCTCTCTTTAAAAACTATTTCATAGTCAATTCTCCTCACTTGATGTACCAGGAATTTCCAAGGAGCTAGCCTACATGAGAAGGAGCATTGAACATTTGGAAATTAACTGCCATAAATAAATATCTCATACCTTAGCAAGCGATTTTACAATAGGATTCTCCATAATTCCTTTCAAGAAAATAAGGTCTATTTCTTCAGCTCCTGATGATGAGGGTAAATCAGTAATATTATCCAAAACTTGCTGCATTGCTACTGAAAAGAAATACATACAGGTAAAATGCTTCAGACTTATTATAGCAAATGTATTGTCTATTTGCTTTTGCTTTTTGCTTTTAAAATAATTGTCAATAAAAGTGACCAGTCACTTAAAGCCCAAACACCAATATTTTTCTACTTTAATGTTGGTTTTGAGAAAGATTTTAAAACCAGTAAGAAACCTTTTGGCACCTGAAAGCTAACAAATTTACAAGTACTCTTGGCTTAATGATTGTCCTGTTTAGCAAACAAATTTATGATGCCCCTGAAAAAATAGCTTTAGAACTAGTCCTCTCATGACCATAGCAGTCATGTTTATATGTAATGACCACATCACTTAGCAATGGAATTGTTGGTCCCAATTGTAGTTGTTAAACAAGTTGTTATATGGGATAAATACTTGAGCATTCATAAAAGTGGGAATGGGTGAGGGCTCTTCATCCATTTCTTCACCTACTTTTGAGATAGAAAAAAATCAAAGTGTGGCAGCTTCCTTACAGGATGGGAAAGATTGTAGAAATGAGGAGTCAATCCTGACAGTTTCCATTCATTGCCATTAGACAGAGCTATACTCATTAGATAGGAATTGTTTAAGCATGTGGAAGGACATAATCCTTTAAAAGTGCCAATTACGGTAATGCATAGCAACCCGTCCATTTATAAATCACAATTTATTGAAAAGTAGAGAAGATACTGAAATACATATTATAAAATTAAATAGCCTACCTTAAGGTGCAGATCTATATGCTAAGATAAGTTTCTATAGTCCCAATACCCAAGTCAGAGTTTCTAATTTCAATAGTACTAGTTTAAATGTGTATTACTGTAATATAAGGGGCGAAAAACACTAGTACAGGTTTCCCCCAAAACAAGACTGGCAGGTGAAGGGAGGTGGCAGAGGAGGCTTGTTCTGCCCGGTCCTTTGGCTGCCCCCGCCTATCCACACCACTTACCTCCTTGCCTGAAGGTGCATTCCGCTGGCACTGCTCTCGCCTCCTGAGCCTCTGCCCTGGGAAGCCCTGTAAGCTGTTGCAGCTGTGGACGAGCAGACAGTGGGGGGGAGCAGGCAGGCAGCTTTGGCAGGTGTCTGGCAGGCGGAGGGAGGTGGCAGGGGAGGCTTGTGCTGCCTGGTCCTTCAGCTGCCCCCACATGTCCACGCCACTCTCCTCCTCACCTGAAGATGTGTTCCACCAGCACTGTTCTTGCCTCCTAAGTGTCTGCCCTGGGAAGCCCTGTAAGCCATTGTGGCCCCGGGCAAGCAGACAGTGGGAGGGAGCGGGCAACTTTGGCAGGTGTCTGGCAGGTGGAGGGAGGCGGCAGGGGAGGCTTGCGCCACCTGGCCACAGCCTAAGCCATGGGAGAATTGGAGGAAAAGGAGGTTGTGACTGCCACTGGACAGGTGATCTACGGGGCGAAGTGGTGGCCCGTGACCAAAGAAAGCCTCTCCAGCGGCAGATGCAGCTATTGTGCAGCGGCAGTAGAGCCTCTTTCTGTCACTCCCCCCTGGCTCCGAAATGGCAGAAGAGGAGTGGGTAAGGTGACTGAGCCTCTCCCGCCCATCATCCATAGCATGGCAGTCCGGCTCAAGTGGGGAGTGAAAGGGAAGAGACAGGCAGGCAGCTGGGTCATTGAACAAGCGGGCAGAGGTCGCCGAACAGGGAGTGGCCGGGCTGTGGAGGCCCTGAGGTAAGCAGGTGCGGGGCATGTGGGGCAGCTCCAACCCACCTGCCTCACTTCAACTCGTGGCAGCGGCACCAGTGTGACAAACATTCTCCTGACCGATTGCGGCAGCAAGCAACCATACGATGGGATGGAGTGAGCAGGCTCTTAACTAGGGCTTATTTTGGGGATAGGGCTTATATTAGGCGCACACCAAAAATCAGGGCTTATTTTCTGGGTGGCTCTTATTTTCAGGGAAACATGATAACTACAGATTGTTTTCAACTTAAGACCGGTCATTTAATGACTGTTTGGAGATACAATTGCCTCTGAAAAGATGCTTTACAACCCATAAAGCAGCCATATCATTCTAGCCATATCAAAATGTTGCATCCTCCTCCCATGGTCACATGACTGCATTATGGGCTTAGAAACTAACTGACATTTATGACTGATTGCAGATTCTGTAGTCATATGACTGTGATTTGCAACATTTTTTGCCATTTCTAGTGTTGTTTGCTGGTTTCTGGCAAAAAACACCCTTTTAGGAGAATATGTTAGCACTTACAACCTTGTGGTTCACTTAACAATCATGTGATTCAGATTTACAACATCTTGATTCTCTTAATAATTGCCATGTAAACAGTCATAAAATTGGGTCTGGTCATGTGGGTTCCTCAATTTACAACCCTCACAATTTAATGATTGAAATTCCAGTCCCAACTGCAGTCATGAGTTGAAGACTACCTATAGCACTAATTTTATCCTTCAAATGTATTTAATTTTGTATGTATGTATAAGTGCAGTAAAGCAATTCACATATAAAAAGCACGTGTAAAAACAGGTCAAGCCAGAAGCACTGGACCAGAAGGGGCGTTGTCTTACCTGAACGCCTTTTCTCAGCATGATGAATGGAGAATCCACCAATGGGTTAATTCTGGCCTCCTGCCCAAGTAGACCAAGTCAGTCAAAGCTGCCACGCCCGTCTGGCTGAGGACACGCCCACAGTTTCGAAGAGGGCGAAGCCAATGACTGTACAACGTGTTGGCTCCCAGATCCCTAACACTGGACCGGACTGCGCATAAGGGATGGGTGTGGATTCTCCATTCATCACGCTGAGAAAAGGTGTTCAGGTAAGACAACGCCCCTTCTCCAGCATGAAGAATGGAGAATCCACCAATGGGACATACCAAAGCCCTTCTGTCCCTATGGGGGGGAAGCAGACTGGGCCAGTGTCCCTGCCGCCGGCACCACCTGTTGCAGTACCCTGCGGCCATAAGAGGCCTCCGCCGAGGCAAACCTATCAAGTCTATAATGGTGCACAAAAGGGGAAGGCGAAGACCACGTCGCCGCCCTGCAAATGTCATCTATGATGGCCTGTGTAGCCCATACTGCAGAGGTAGCAGCACTGTGAGTGGAATGTGCCGTCAAATGACCTGGAATCGCTAAGGAGGATGCCTGATAGGCCTCCGAAATACAGGTCCTAATCCACCTGCCAATGGTAGAAGACACTTTCTGACCCTTGGAAGCCGGGTGGAAGGAAACAAAAAGGGCTTCAGACCTGCGAAAAGGCGTCATCCGTTTGATGTAATAGCGTAACGCCCTGCGGACATCGAGAGTTTTCCATTGCCGTTCCAGGGCATGAGACGGGTTAGGGCAAAAGTCTGGTAACACTATCTCTTGTGCCCTGTGAAATAAGGTGTTAACCTTGGAAATGAATGAGGGGTCCAAACGCAGGACCACTCTGTCCGTGTGAAAAACACACAAGTCCTCCCTGACAGAAAGAGCTGCCAGTTCCGAGATACGCCTAGCTGAGGTAACTGCAACCAAGAAGGCAACCTTAAGAGACAAGGACCTAAGGTTGCAGGTCCTAACAGGTTCAAAGGGTGACTTGGTAAGGGCCTGCAAGACCCATGGCAACTCCCAAGTGAGATACCTATGTACCACAGGGGTTTACTGTTGGTGACCCCTTTGATGAAGGAGCGGACCATGGGGTGTTGAGCCAGTGGTTCCGAATTGCCATAGATAAACACCGTGGCCAGAGCCACGACCTGTCGGCATATAGTGTTGGGCGCCAATCCTTTATCAACACCCTCCAACAGATAGTCCAAGAGCCATGGAACAGTTGCTGTTGCACCAACGGCAGAAATTCCTCCATGTGGAGTCATAAATGCGATTGGTCGCGGGCCTTCGGGAGGCTTGAATCATGGAGATCACTCCCGATGAGTAGGATTCTCTGGTCAAGATCCAGCGTTCAAGTGCCAAGCAGTTAACTGGAGCCACTGAGGCTCCGGGTGTTGTATGACTCCCTGTATGAGCCTTATCCGATCTGGAGGGATCCTCCACGGAGGGGCCACAGAGAAACCCACGAGGTCGGCAAACCATGGTCGCCTCGGCCAGTGCGGAGCAATGAATATGAGCTCTGCCCATTCCTGCAGTGCTTTTCTGATGACTGCCGGGATCAGAGGGAGAGGCGGAAAGGCGTACATCAGGCCCCTTGGCCATGGACTGCGAAGGGCCCTCTCCGCCCCCGGAGAGGGGAACCGGGAAAAGAATCTTGGAAGCTGGGAGTTCGCCGGTGAGGCAAACAAGTCCAGAACCTGTTGCCCGAACCTCTCCGATATCTCCCTGAAGAGATCCGGGTGTAGACTCCATTCTGAATGGTCTACAGTCGCCCGGCTTAAGTAATCCGCCTGACGATTCGCCTCTCCCGAGATGTGCTCGGCCTTCAGGGAGAGGAGATTGTTTTCTGCCCAGGATCCCAATAACTTGGCCTCGGCCATGAGAGACCGGGATCGGGTACCGCCTTGACAGTTCACATGGGCTTTTGCTGCCACGTTGTCCGTGAGGACCAGCACATGTTGCCTCGCAATCTTGTTGCGGAAGTGGCGGAGGGCCAGATGAATAGCTCTGAGTTCCAGCCAATTGATATTGTGCTTCAGGTCTGCCCGGGACCACCGGCCCTGAGCCAATTGAGACTGGAAGTGCGCTCCCCAGCCAAACAGACTGGCGTCTGTGGTCAGGGTTAAGCTGCTGGGGTCCTTGAACAGTGACCCCCTGGCTACCACTGGGGAGGTCCACCACAGAAGGGATCCTAGGGTCTGGAATGGGACCCATACCCTTTGGTTGGAAGAGCTTGTGCCCAGCCTTTGGAATGGGAGCAAGAACCATTGAAGGTTTCTGGAGTGTAGTCTGGCCCAAGGCACTATCTCTATGCATGATATCATCTTTCCCAGTAGTTGAAGAGAGTATAGCCAGTTCCACTACACACTCCCTGCGGACCTTGAGGACCATGTCTCGAATGCTGTTTTGACGTTCCCGAGACAGGTAGTCCCGGCAAAGGTCTGTGTCTATCACCACGCCCAAGTGTAGAAGGCGGGTGGAGGGAATCAGCTGACTCTTTTGAAAGTTGACTGAAAAACCATGGTCCTGAAGTGTCCACCTGGGCGGCCAGAGCAGAGGACGACTGGATGAGGATGTCATCCAGGTAACATTGGATGTACACCGGCACCAACCGTAGGTGAGCGGTGAGTACTGCCAAGATCTTGGTGAAAACCCTGGGAGCCGATGAGAGGCCGAACAGCAGGGCTTTGTATTGATAGTGGCTGTTGGAATAGCAAAACCTGAGATATTGTCGGTGGTTTGGATGTATGGGGATGTGGAGGTACACCTCCGTAAGATCTATGGACGTCATGAAGTCCCCTCGTCTAACGCTGGCCAAGATGGACTGGAGCGTCTGCATCTTGAACTTTCAGTACGACAGGTGGGAGTTTAGGCCCTTGAGGTCAAGTATCGCCCTCCATCCCCCTGAGGCCTTCGGGACAACGAATAAGATGGAGTAAAAACCTTGTCTTAGTTCGTCAGATGGCACCCTTTCTATGGCTCTTATGTGTAACAGGTGTTGAATGGCCTCCCTCAGAAGGCTCTTCTTGACTGGGTTCCTTAGAGGGGGACAGGAAATAAAGCGTCGAGGTGGCCTGGTCACGAATTCCAGAGACAGACCGTCCCTGATGGTGCCCCAAAAGGACCGCTTACCCTGAACCTGTTGTCTGTATCTGTCTCTGTAGCCAGACCGATCAAAGGAACGGTCCGGACCTGCAGTAAATGGCCGGGAGATTTGTGCTGAGGCCAAATCTGATCTGGGCCGAAATGGCTGCCGGTGGGTGTATGGGGAGAACCATTGGCTCGGCCTCCTGGAAAGGTGGTAAAGGACCCTCCGTTTCTCTCTGTTCTCAATTAAATAGGGAGCTAGGGCCTCCCCAAAAAGGCGGGCGCCATGGTACGGGGCGGAAGCCATGCGCCATTTGTGTTTAACCTTGGCCTTCCAATTCCTGAGCCATAGCAACCGGCATGCAGTGACGTTGGATGCTATGGCACGGGCTGAGAATCTGGCGGCCTGCAGAGACACGTCTGCCATGTACTGTGATGCCATTAATTTCGTTAAGTCCTGATGGACTCTTACCTCCTCTGCGGGAATTCTGGCCTGTAATTGACGGAGCCAGATAAGAGAGACCCTTGCGAAGAATGAGGTTGAGGTGGACGCTCTTATTGCCCATGCCGAAGCCTGGTGTGTCCTGCGGAGAGAAGCCTCAGATTTCTTATCCTCGGGCTTCAACGCCTCCGCCATATCCCCTGGCACCTTGGAATCAGAAAATAAAGGGTTTAAGGACTCATCCACCTCAGGCACTTCCAGCGCCTCATTCAAGACCAGCACCGTGTCAATCAACTTACGGTCGATTCCCCCTATTGAGCGAAAAGCACCTGGGGACTCCCATTGTCCCTGAATGGATTTCAAGAACATGGGGGGGCAAGGGATTTGTTTGTGTATCACAACCGGTTCAGAAAACAACGGGTCCGTGTCCGGGCTAGGAGCCTGTTCAGGTACCTGTTCAGGTACCGATGGCTGAACCAGATTTATCTTACCGGTCGCACAGGCCTTGCAGAGCAGGGACGGAAAGAGCGCGGGATTAAACAAGTCTACGAGAGGAGGAGGTTCCTGAGGAGGTTCCTCATTGTCCGACCACTGCCCCTCCGCGTGGCTATACTCCGCGTATTCCAAGACACCGCTGGCAAAGGAGTGAGGTGGTGAATCTGATTCTGGGTATTGGAGAGCGCCGGACCTCGAGAGGTCTGGTGATGCCGTGGAGACCATGGGAGCGGAGGCCACTTGTGTACGCCCCGTGGGCGTCATAGCCTGAGCAACTGCCTGGGAAACCATAGCCTGTAGATGAGCTTTGAAGAATGGGTCCTCCAGATCGTGAAGCCCCGCTGCTGTGGGAGTAAAAGTGACAGTTGGCCCGCGAAGGACGATCCCTCAAGAGGTCGAAGCCCCGCTGCAGTTGGAGTAAATGTGGCTTCGGGTGCCTTAGAATCCTGAGGCCCCTGTTCCTCTTCAAAGAGGGAAAAGTGCTCCTGATAATGGCCAGTTGAAAAAGGCCCTTCGGAGTCCCGTTCTGGGGACCATACGGGTGCGGGGGACTCAGGGTGTGGGCCACAAGGCAGTGTCGCCATTGTGGTAGGGGGTGGATTGACCGTCTCCCCTACAGCCAGTTTTTGTGCACGGGAGAACTGTTTCTCCAAGGCACGATGCCTGCGGCTGGCCTGTTTGTCGGCTGCCTTGGAGGCTCGCTTGTTTGAGCCGGCCTTAGTTTTGGCCTTGATTTTTGCAGCTGCCTCCTGACTAGAGAACTTATGCTTTGTGTGTCCACCTGAAGTGGAAGCCTGTGGCTCGGTGTTATCTGCCATTGTAAAGCGAGAGTTTTCAGTGGGGTGCTGAAGCGTCTCGGTCTGCAAGAGATGCAGCTGTTAACCACCAAGGTGGGACCGGCCTGCACGTGGATCTGTGATAGTCCGGCCCACTGGCAAACATGGAGTCACACTCAACGACGGATGTCGCACATCACTTAGCGATGATGAAACTGAGCGTGGGAGACCTATCGTTGAGGTCAAGTTCGTGTTTAGTGATGGGATCACACGTGTCTCACTTAGTGACGGCAAGCTCAGTATTGACCGTTCACTAGATGCAGACTATGGCAACAGGCTATAACTGGCAAGGCCCAAAGGAGCGTTGAGTGATGATTGTTAGAAGAGAGCAACTGACGCTGGGTCCAATTTTGTTAGGCCTGGTGTGTACAAATACAGGGGACCACAGTATCCGTGCTGCAATATAGGGTCAAGCAGAGCCCTCGTGGCCAGCAGCAAGTAAGGCCTAAAATGGCAAGCAACCAAAGGCCTGATTAGAATCAAAATCCCCTGACACACACTGAATAATGATTCCAACAGGAGGAATGCAAATGAGTGACCTTTTGGATTACTCCCTCCCCTGCTCCATCCGGAATTCAAGGCCTTGACTGCATGCTGCAGACTAAAATGGTGGCCGCCAGCAATCCGGACCAGGGGAAAATGAAAGTAAGCTGATTTAGTTGCTTTGTCCAGGAAAAGACAGTTTTCCTTGAATCCTGGTTAAATTAAGAGCTGCCAAGCCTCCCTTTTGGTCCTCTGAAGAGAGAATAAATCAAAGGAGAAATGGGCCGTTCGCCACACGGCGGCCACAACGATCGGCTAAATAATTTCAAGGCCCAAGGCAGCCTAGATAACAGGGAGCACTCCCTTTCCCCAAACTGCTCTCTTTAAAAGATAAATCAGTAATTACGAGTAATGACTATAAGGAGCCGAATCGGCCGAGTAATTTTCAAGGCCTGAAGAATGGGGAACACTCTTTTTTCCCCAAAAGGTTCACTATAAGCAAGAAATCAGTACTGACAATAACAAAATAGAGAGAGAGGGGGAGAGGCACGAAAATCAACAAGAATCCACGAATGGAATAAACTTAAT
This sequence comes from Azemiops feae, assembly GCA_023970755.1. Lineage (NCBI taxonomy): Eukaryota > Metazoa > Chordata > Lepidosauria > Squamata > Viperidae > Azemiops > Azemiops feae. The sequence continues at coordinate 771,016 of JALGBA010004009.1, forward strand.
AAAACCTGCTGTTCTCAAGTAGCTGGGAGCCAAATCTACCACGTCTGTCTGGGCTGAAGACCAAATCGAAACTGGGGGCGTGTCCTCAGCCAGACGGGCGTGGCAGCTTTGACTGACTTGGTCTACTTGGGCAGGAGGTCAGAATTAACCCATTGGTGGATTCTCCATTCTTCATGCTGGAGAATGATAGTTACTGATCCTCAATACTAATTTAATGTGCATTAATGTACGCTAATGTTAGCATTAATTTTTTAACAATGATTAAAAATAATGACATCGCTGAAAACAAAGCACAGTAATTGAATATAGCAGACATCTCTACACTTGCTTTCTGTAGTGATCAAAGGCAATCAGAGGAAAAATTAATTACCATTTTAAAAAGAGAAAAGCACATCAAATAGGAACTAACGGAATTGTTAAAAATAAAAGATTCTTCAATATTGCCCATAAGGACTACTTCAAAAACAGAGTTTCAAGAGCTCATGAACCACTACGCATTATCCTCACAATAGCTTTCATTAAATAACACTAACACCTACGTTCTTAATATGTCCTCGCTTAAAAGGAGAAAAATATTTTCTGGAAAAATATTACTAAATAAAAAATTTAACCACGTAGTACCATTCTTAAAATAAACATGTATCATACAATGAAAGCTTTTAAAAAACATTGCTATATCCACACTTTACAATCAATACATCTCCATCTCCTTCTAGCAAACAAGTTCTCTTTGAAAAGCTTGCGTAGGAGGCTAATGACAGTTACATTATGCTTTCAGGAATTCTGACAGCATTTTTTCTTTAGTTGAGAAGCCAAAATTGTTGTCAACCATACTAAAATTTCAGGAACATAATGCACTTTTATTAATAAAAAAAATGAAGAGTTAGCAGCTGTGTAGGTAGTAGCAAGAAATTCAAGTTCATTATCTAGATTAAAGCTAATAAATTGCTCTAAGAATTGTTTTAATACTTAAGTTTGGGCAAACTCACTTCAAAAAGATGCATGCAAAATATTTCTCACGTTCCTTTGTACAATATCTAAATTTATACCCAAATCTAAGGTAACAGAATAATGTACAAAGCAGTTTCCTAAAGTTTTTTATCCTGCATGTCAAATGCAGCAAACTTGGGAAAAAATGTTTAATATTCAGAATAGTTTTCATTTGTAGCAGGCAAAATATTATCTGCATATATTAGTGTAAAAAGCAAGCTAAAAACACGATTACATAGATGATCACAAACAGTGGAAAATATATCCCCAAACTAGCATTTTTTCATAATCTGCTTCTATCTAGATGTATTTGAATACAGTATGATCCATATCATGTGAATGGCTACACTGTCAAGGAATTCTGGGAACTGCAGTTCAACCCTTCTGGAAAACAAGGTTGAGGAAAGAAATCAATTCTTTCCAATAAAATTGTGTTCAATTTTGGGAACTTTAAGATGTGTGGAATTCAAGTCCCAGAATTTCTGTCAACTTATGTTGGTTGGGGAATTCTGGGAATTGAAATCCACACATCTTTTAAGTTCCCAAAGTTGATAAGCAATGTTCTAGGGTAATAGCACTGTATTGGCTGTAAACTAGAATTCACTGTTCCTTTCCAAAGTTCACTTAAAGCAATAAACTTTTATTTCCATAATTCAGCTGAATAGCCAACAGCCTTATTTTTAGAATAAACAAATAGATAATCAAGCCACAATATTTAAACTACTGATCTTCTCTAGCCTTTGCTTAAACACATCCAGTGATGAGAAATCCACCCTGTATGTTTAACCAAAGGACATTTCTTGTAATATCAGTAGCTGATAATAATATTTTTATTGTTTAAAACCAGCTTTCTGTGACCTGCACCAAGACAAGAAAATAATTCTTGACCTTCTGCATAATCATTATTTCAAGTTATTTAAAGAGCACTATGATATTTACAAGTAGTCCTCGACTTATGACCGTAATTGAGCCCAAAATTTCTGTTGCTAAGCAAGGCAAGTGGTAAAATGGAGCAAAACGCACATAACATCTTGCCATAATTATTAAGTGAATCACTGCAATTGTTAAGTTAGAGACAGGTTGTTTCTTAAGGTTAAGTGAATCTGACTTCCCCACTGACTTTGCTTGTCAGAAGGTTGCAACAGATGATCATATGAGCCTGGGACTCTGCGACCGTCATAAATATAAACCAGTTGCCAAACCTCTGAATTTTGGTCACATGTCCATGGGAACGCTGCCACAGTCGTAAGTGTGAAAAATGGTCATGAACCACTTTTTTCAGTGCTGTAGTAACTTTGAATGATCACTAAATGAATGGTTGGAAGTCAAGGACTACCTGTATTTATTTATGAATTTACATTTAAATAAATTTAAAAATAATTTATGAAATGTCTGCAAGAAAACAACCAAGCTCGGAGAGCACCAAGGACCTACCTACCTACTTATTTATTTATTTATTTAAATCCTGCATATATTATTTTGTTCAAGGCAGTGGAAATATCCAACACACCTCAATCCTGAATTGAGTTGAGAGTGATGAGATGGACTGACCCAGTCATCCCAGCTGATTTTCATGGCTAAGATGGGACTGGAACTCACGGTGTCCAATTTCTAGTTTGGTGCCTAGACCAAACTGACTATTCCCACTCTGTCTCCCTTCTCAAGGCTAAATATTCCTAGTGCCTTCAATTTTTCTTTATACCCGATCATCCTTTTTGCTCCTTTCTGCACGTGGTGAGCTTTATCTAAATCCTCTCGCTAAACTAAACACAATGTTTGATATCAAGTCTACCACTGTAGAACAACCAGTATTATTTACATAATTTTGAAATTATACTTCATTTGCTCATATTTAGTTTGTGATCAACTACAATTCCATGATCCTTTTCATATGTCCTACTACAAAGTCATATATCATGGACCCCATCCCTGCATTTAATTTCAATTTCTTAAGTAAAATTTTCATTTGCCCATACTAAATTTCATTGTTACTTTTAGCCCATTTTTCTGAAAATATCAAAACTGTTTTAGATTTTATTTCTCTTTTTTAAAGTATTACTTTTCTAATACATTTTGTATCCTTTATAAATCTAATAACCATTCCCTTCACCTCTTCGTGAATAAAAATGTTGAAGAACAAGGATTCTAGAAAAAAAGCCTATCTAGCTTTGTTTCTATTTGGAGACCATTTTTAGATTACTTGAGAAAAATAAAAATGAAAATTTGATTTTAGGACTTGATGATTAGATTTGTTATGATTAATATTGTGTACTTTTATTCTTATTAGACTTATATTCTTTATACCTATATTTAAGTTTATGTTTAAACCTAGAGTAAGGGTTTTTATTATATATTTTTAATGTTATTTTGATTGATTTAATTTGTATATTTTACACGATGTTTTTATGTTTTGTTTTAACTTAGAATAAGAGGTACTATATATTTGTGTCTGTACTGAAGAAAGTCAGAAGTCAATTCCCCACTTTTTCTTGTCACTTTTTCTTTATTCCCCTTTATTATTTCCTCCCCATAATTTTTCCTTTTCTGTTATTTTATATTTAATTTAATAAAGTTGATAAAAAGAGAGGAATAGCTATTATTTGTATTATGACAATAGTTCATAAAATGTGACCATCAGTAAGTGAGAATCTACATTGGGACTTAACAATCAGATTTTTGGCCCATCTAATCTAGCAGTGTCAACCCAGGCAGCAGCTCTGCTCCTGTTTCTATCTGGAGTTACCAGGTACAGAACCTGTAAATCAGGGATGATTCTGAAATCAAATCATGTTTTGTCTTGTAACAGATTTTATTATTGGTCTGACCCCCAATCCAAATACACTGAGATGAAACCATGATGCCAGTTGCACTTTGTTCCCACTAAAATAAGTTGGACATGTTTATTATTATTTACACTGATTTCACAACCTTATGTTATACTGGAATCAAGCTCTTTTTTTATGCACAAGACAGTACATATTATCAATAGGCAAACTTGACATTTACATGATGTATTTCATTTTTTTTTAACTTTCAGAGATTCATCAACAGGACATATAAAGAGAGAGCAATCCACAATACATAAAAATCAACTAAAAGGATGCATTTCAACAAATAGGACAGTACAGCAGTATAATCAACAGCAGAACAAATACTGCAATTCCTTCCTCATGAAAACCTCATTCTGGCCTCAACTATCCAAGGAATCTTTTACAATCCCTTATTAGCCATAGGTAGTTGGGAATGTTAGGACAAGAAATTCAAAACATTAGAGAAGAGGGTTACCAGTTGCCTCTCTCTTATTCTAATTTGTAAAATACCAGGTTGTAACTTCAGCCATTCCATTGTTTCTTCACTACTCAGTTTGACCTACCCAAATGACATCCACATGTCTCTTTAAATTCTATGGAAGAGTTTGAAACTCTATTTTTGCTAAGTGTTATAGTAGAGGTCAAGAAGGCTAGAATTCCTGTGGTTATTTCAACTTCCTTTGTTGTGTATAACTAAGAGTCCAGTTCAAAAGTCATTATGAGTTTTTGCCCTGGAGGACTCATTCTTTGACACTTTATGTTACAGAACAATGTTATGACCATAGTCCTAACTTTGTTGAAACAAGGCACACTCCCTTTGTTTGCAATGCAGACTTATTGTAATAGTATGCGGAAGGACCTTGGGAAACTGGGTAAAGAAACAGTACCATGGGAATGGTCAGATAAGAGACAGCATAGGTGTTTGCGGGGGGGGGGGTTGTTTGACTTGCAAGGTTGATGTCATCCTCATAGGATTAATTAGATAGGAAAGACAACCAGATGAGCTAATTCTACTTTATTGTAAAATTACACTGACGGAAATTTTCAAATCTGAAAGTACAATCATTCCACGCCCATCTCCTTTACAACCCAACCTTTCTCCTGAGAGTGTCTTTTGAGCCTCTTGTCCCACACGCTATCCAATTGTGGGCTAAGCTGTCTGTTATCTGACCTTTTCCTTGGCAATGTCTCTTTGCCCAATCTCCCAAGGTCCTTCCTGCATACCATTATAGTTATGTACTATCCTAAACCATTATGTTCACATCCCTCATTCCTTTTTTCTTTAAATAATACCCTGTTATAAATCTACATATATGCGTATACATTTCTGATATAAATAGATACCAGCCATTTCCAACTAGGAAATAAAAATAATTTCAATCTGATACCATTAAGACACTAGAACATACTATATTAACAACAATTGATAACTATTTCTCTCAAAAAGAAAGACAAGAACTCTTTAAAAAAGTAAATTTTCGAGTTGAGCAAAATACTGTTGAGCTGAGCAAATTCTTTCTGAGTGGAGCAAAATTCCATGCCTTTTTCTTGACAAAAATATGGAAATTGTTTACCACTGCTTTTTTCCATGTTTTTTCTATTGCCAGTCTAGCCTATTGCTCTGGTATTTCCTGTGGCCTCCCATGAGTTTTTCAGTTATCAGCCACATTCATCTAGATTTCGTGGGATGTAAATAATCTTATTAATTTAACATCCACTACACTTGACAAATGTACTTCTATGTGACAATCAATATAATCAGATTCCAAGACATTTGTAGCAATGAATTTGATAAAAAGCAGTTGATATGCAGAACTTTTAAAATGTACAATTTTAAAAACATTTTGAGGATATTTGTATTTTCTCTCCATCTTGGTGAACAACCAATGCAGGTAGTCCTCATTTAGCGACTGACTCATTTAGCAACCATCTGCAGTTACAATAGGGATGAAAAAGTTACTTGTGACCAGTCCTCACATTTACTACCTTTGCAGGTCTATAAAGCAAAGGAAATCTGAAGCAAGCTCGTAAGTACTGTACAATCACAGTTTTACTTAGCAAGTGCTTTGCTTGACAACTAAGCTGCCAGTCCCAAATGTGGTCAGTAAACAAGGTGTACCTGTAAGATTATCTGCTCTAGATATGTCTAATTTTTTTTAATCCTGCCAGATTATTGATCTTGACAACATATTCCAAAAATTAAACCAACAGCCAAATAATCACCCTGGTTTGAGATCTTTGAAAAAAGTCACTTTCCATGAGAAGAGCAGCCAAATACATTTGATTAATAAATACTGTATGTTTGATGCTTTTTAAATAATTATTATATAAGGCTTTAGATAATGACTGATTTATATTTCTCCTCTTTTATTGGATTGCTGTATGCCACCCAGAATGGCTTTTCATGAGATGGACAGTTATATAAATTTGATTAATAAAAAGTTTAATGCTTTTTAAATAATTATTATATAATGGCTTTAGGTAATAATTGTCTTATACTTCCTACTTTTTTATTGGATTGTTGTATGCTGCCCAGAGTCACTTTTCATGAGATGGGTGGACATATAAATTTGATTAATAAACAAATTAATAAATAATAAGTCAAATACATCCTTAGACTGTGATATGAATGTGATATGAATAGTTCAATGTAGGATTCAATACTAGTTTGATCTAGTCATGTCTTAGGCATGAAATCTGACTGGGTGTCCTTGGGCCAGTCATTTTTTCTTAGCCCAACTCACCTCACTAGGCCACTCAGGTATGAACTAAATCATATCCCTGATGAATATACAGTAGAGGTGACAAATAGATTTAAGGAATTAGATCTGATAGACAGAGTGCCTGAAGAACTATGGACAGAGGTTCGCAACATTGTACAAGAGGTAGCAACTAAAACCATCCCAAAGAAAAAGAAATGCAAGAAAGCAAAATGGCTGTCTGAGGAAGCTTTGCAAATAGCTGAGGAAAGAAGGGAAGCGAAAGGCAAGGGAGAAAGAGAAAGATACACCCAACTGAATGCAGAATTCCAGAGAATAGCTAGAAGAGATAAGAATGCCTTCTTAAATGAACAGTGCAAAGAAATAGAAGAAAACAATAGAATAGGGAGAACCAGAGATCTCTTCAAGAAAATTGGAGATATGAAGGGAACGTTTCATGCAAAGATGGGCATGATAAAGGACCAAAATGGCAGGGACCTAACAGAGGCAGAAAAGATTAAGAAGAGGTGGCAAAACTACACAGAAGAACTATACAAGAACGAGCTTAGCATCCCAGATAACCAAGATGGGGTGGTCACTGACCTCGAGCCAGACATCCTAGAATGTGAAGTGAAATGGGCCTTAGAAATCTGAGCAACAACAAAGCTAGTGGAGGTGACAGATTCCAGCTGAGCTATTAAAAATCTTAAAAGACGATGCAGTAAAGTGCTACACTCAATTTGCCAGCAAATTGGAAAACTCAACAGTGGCCACAGGATTGGAAAAGGTCAGTTTACATTCCAATTCCAAAGAAAGGCAATGCCAAAGAATGTTCAAACTATCGCACCATTGCACTCATTTCACATGCAAGTAAAGTTATGCTTAAAATCCTACAAGCTAGACTCCAGCAGTATGTGGATCGAGAACTACCAGAAGTACAGGCAGGATTTCGAAGAGGCAGAGGAACTAGAGATCAAATTGCCAACATACGCTGGATCATGGAGAAAACTAGGGAGTTCCAGAAAAACATCTATTTCTGCTTCACTGACTATGCTAAAGCCTTTGATTGTGTGGATAACAACAAATTGTGGCAAGTTCTTAAAGAGATGGGAGTACCAGACCATCTTATTTGAGAAACCTACATGCGGGTCAAGAAGCAACAGTGAGAACTGGACATGGAACCACTGATTGGTTCAAAATTGGGAAAAGAGTCCGGCAAGGCTGTATACTGTCGCCCTGCCTATTTAATTTATATGCAGAGCACATCATGAGAAAGGCAGGGCTAGATGAATCAAAAGTTGGAATTAAGATTGCCGGGAGAAATATCAACAACCTAAGATATGCAGATGATACCACTCTAATGGCAGAAAGTGAAGAGGAACTAAAGAGCCTCTTGATGCGGGTGAAGAAGGAAAGTGCAAAGGTTGGCTTGAAACTCAACATTAAGAAAACCAAGATTATGGCATCCGGCCCTCTCAATTCCTGGCAAATAGATGAGGAAGAAATGGAGGTAGTGACAGATTTTATTTTCCTGGGTTCCAAGATCACCGCAGATGGGGACTGCAGCCAAGAAATTAAAAGACGCTTGCTCCTGGGGAGGAAAGCTATGGCAAATCTAGACAGCATACTAAAAAGCAGAGACATCACCCTGCCAACAAAAGTGCATATAGTCAAGGCCATGGTTTTCCCAGTTGCAATGTATGGCTGTTAAAGATGGACCATAAGAAAAGCTGAGTGCCAAAGAATTGAGGCCTTTGAACTATGGTGCTGGAGAAGACTCCTGCGAGTCCCTTGGACTGCAAGGCGTTCAAACCGGTCAGTCCTAGAAGAGATCAACCCCGACTGCTCTTTAGAAGGCCAGATCCTGAAGTTGAAACTCAAATACTTTGGCCACCTAATGAGAAGGAAGGACTCACTGGAGAAGAGCCTGATGCTGGGAAAGATTGAGGGCAATAGAAGAAGGGGACGACCGAGAATTAGGTGGCTGGATGAAGTCACTGAAGCAGTAGGCGTGAGCTTAAATGGACTCCAGAAGATGGTAGAGGACAGGAAGGCCTGGAGGAACGTTGTCCATGGGGTCGCGATGGGTCGGACATGACTTCGCAACTAACAACAACAACAACAACAAAATACATGGGAATAATACCCATTTAATGACAGGGTGCAGGTGGGAGAGCTTATTTTGTTAAAGCTGGCAAAAACATTGATAAATAATGTAATAATGTAATCTCTTGCTTTCTGGTAATTTATCACAAAGACCATTAGTAGAATTGTCAAAAATCTAGAACTATATGACAAATTAACTGAAAGAATTGGACATTTTCAATATGTAGCAAATTTAGATTCCATAATTTATTTTACTTATCACTGGATTATATTCAAGAATAAAAGCCACTGTTTCTTTCCATTCTTTAGTGCCTTCTAAACCTAGGCTGAGAGGAATGGTCTGGCCAGTTATGTTGATATAATGTTAACATAGCAAAGCCAGAAATGATTGGATTTCCATACACCAACATTCCCTACCCAGATCTTTGGTCTTAGCCTTGCCATGTGGAAATCCACCCACTTGGAGGATTCACTAATTATTGGAGTAAATAATAATAACAGTTTTATAGCAGGTACTGTTAGGAATACAATGCATTCATTTGGCTTTGCAAAAAGCCCATCAAACATTTTGCCCTGTATTTTGTAGCACAGGAGCCCACAGTTCATAATCAGGGCCAGTGAGATCTTCCACCCCTTCTGACATCCTGAAAATAGGCCACTCTACTTTCAGCAACTTTTTGTTATTTGTAGGAGATTTAAAATGCAAATTGGCTGCTGCAATCTCAGCAATGATCAACAAATAGATTGGCTTGTTTCTGTAAAACAAAGACTAAAAATTGAATTTGTCAAGGGAGTAAAAGATTAAGTGACACTGATATTATTCACTGGAATTAAGAGATTGTTGTTCACCACAAGTAAAAAGAGAAACCAATTGTGTATATACCTTTCTCCATCATTTGAAACATTTCCTTTTGTTGATTTTTCTACTAGTGCTAACAATAACCTGAACTAGAAATACAGCAAAAATCAATGCAGTTTTGTTGACATAGATGCAATACATTTTTCATAACCCACATCTATTAACAAGAAAATTACATGGTTTCTTGTCTATTGGCATAAAATCTTATGCTGATTGTATCCAATACAGTATCACAGTTAAGCATTACATAAACAAGCACTATACGAATTTTCCAAATGGCAAATTAGTCATTCCCAGTAACAACCTTCAAATATGGAAGAAAGCAGATGATAGCTTACCCATCAAAAATAAATTTCTCCCCAGATGTTAAGAACCAGGCCTAGAGAATAGAATAAACATGCGCTCCTGATAAAGTGCTATGAAGAATGTCAATCTCTCAGATATTCCACCCAGGGCATGCTCTACAGAAGGCAAAAAGAGAGTGCTATAGATAGATCCCTCAAAGGAAGTATAAAAATGTTTCAATCAACAATCTGTAAATGAAGATGCAATGCAATACGTTGACAATAACAGAGTTCATACAGGTACGTAGTCTTCAATTAACAACCATAAATGGGATCAGTAACTCAGTCGCTAAGCACTACTCAGTTGCTAAGTAGAAAATCATGTGACTGTGATAGGCTTATAACCTTACTTCCCTTTTGGTCTTAAGTGAAACACCACAGTCGGTAAGCAAAAAACCCCACATGATTATGACTTATGATTTTACCTCTGCCTTCCCTATTAACTCTGAATGTCGCAAGTCAGTTGCAAAGCACACCAATGGTGATCCTTTGACTGCAGGACACTGCAACCGCTGAACTTATGAGGATTGGTCACAAAGATTTTTTAAGTACTTTGATCAGTTGCTGCAAAAGACAGTCAGCAAGCAAGGACTATCTGTAGTTGACTTTTCCATGCTTTCCCTCAAGCTAGTAGCTCTATAATTTTATGGAAATGATACATTTTGTGGTACATTCAAACAGAACAGATACTTCAATAATGCAACATTGCTACAGGTACAAGACTCATAACCAAAAAGTACAAAAACAGTAGTCATTTTAAATTATCATTTCACAAATATCACTACATAAGCACTTGAACTCTTCCAATTAAAAAATAGTAATAATGTTGATTACACCAAGGTGTCAAAGTTATCTAGTTATAATTCCATAGCTGTCTAATCATTTATTTAAAAATTCCACCACATTCAATCCCAAATAATTATCCTACAATAATTCAAAAATGCTTAGTGTTCGGTCACATATTTTCCCTCTTGAATGGAAGACTTTGTTATCATAGCTAAGAATCCACTGCAATTATAACATCTTTCACTCCATAAGCTTTTCCAGAAAACTCAGCAGATGCGGAAAGTGGGATGAAATCTTGTAATACAACAAAAACTGTTACTCTATTTTAGAAAACATGACACAGAAAAAATAATCTTTTGTAGGATTATTACTCACAGACCACCTCACCTGTACTGTGATTCTAATTATGTAAGTGTAGTCATCCAGGTACATCTACTAAGTCTCTTGTTAATCAGCATTCTCACCCTAAATGGGCAATTTGGGCAATTTTGTTTTTATTCTGTCACAAGATGTGAAGCCTGAGAATTATCCCAAGGTCAGAATTCCCTCTAGGCTTCAATCTATTTTAGGACATGTTATGATCACCCATTTCATTCAAAAACTGCAGCCTCAAGGCGGTCAATATGAAGATGCCTTTAATGGACGGGTAAATAGACTTCATGATTCAAGTTACAAAAAATGTTTTATCAATCCAGATAATTTTTTTACAGTGAACAGCAGCAACTTTCCATAGTTTTATGACTTCTTTTTTCAGTTTTTTTCAGAAAGACATGCACCAAATCTAGGACTTTTTGACTGAAAGAGGTATATTGCTACACTTTGCAAAGCTATGTAGTACGTTATATAGAATTCTGTATAAACATATCAGCTTCTAGAAAATATAACCTGTAGTTTTTAAATCTTGAAAATATTCCAAATAATTCTGACATGATGTTAAATCATAATATAACTGGTTTCTTCATGGTCTGGCAGCATGTGCAAACCAATCAACCAGAGAATAATCAGGAAATTATGTTTTAAAAATCATGGCTTAGAGTTACCTATAAATGTATCCTCAAGGTTTTCTGAAGACTTCCAGCATCATTAATGAAACTTTTACTATCTAAACCTCATATCATTATACATCTATCTGTGGAGACATAAGATTTTATGGGTTAGAATTCACTCAAGGGCAGCAATTACCAGCCTATATAACTATATGGAGATAAAAAGGTCTTTACCAAGCTGCTGTGAAAGGATATTTTCTCCAAAACATCATTAGAAAGAGGTTTGCATATTAAATTTGGGCTGTTCAAAATGCATATTCAAGCAGACCTTATTTGGCAAATTCACAAGCTGAAAAACATTTAAAATCCAAGCTTATATTAACATTTTTTCAAAGAAGAGTTACCCAATAAAAACATGCTGTCTATTCAAAATTGTTATTTTCCCAATGTAACTTATGTTATTTTATATCTGCTATCATTCCATTCTACTTCAGAATTCATTGTTTTAATTTGGGCTCCAAGAATACATTAAAGTGTTGATATGGCTAGTGTAGAACACAGGTGTCAAACTCACCGCATCACGTGACATATTGCGACGTATCACAACTTTTTTTGCATTGCCGAAGCTGGGGTGGGCGCGGCCTCCGCATAATGCAACCGGCCCATGGGGCAGTTTGACAGCCCTGGTGTAGAATGTATGTAAGCTGCCCTTCAACTGTAAGTTAATATGTCATAATTTTCAGCATCCTCTTTTGCGTTAATTGAAAACATTTATCTCTCTTCTCAATTCAATAGTATTTACAAGCATAATTTCTCCAATATACATACCTGAAATTCTACTAGAAGCCCTGAGACTCACAGTAATTGAATCTCTGAGAATCAACATAATTCAGGGTGAGATTTTTGAAAAAGCTGTTCACCATCTGGGATAATTCAAACTGTACACTATTTTAATTTCTAGTTACACTTACCATTACTGCTAATCAGAAATTCTATATAAACAGGGAATTACATTTATGTTAGAGAATGAAATGGTCTTGCTTTCTATCAATAGCTTCATCAATGCTCCTACTTATGTCATATAATTATATACTTAAGGCTTCTGAAATAGCAAAAGAGTTTCAAAAATCATGTAACTGCAGTTTTCAAATCAATGGCCCCAAAAGCTTTTAACTACTAGTTCAGAAAACAATGATATGTCACATTCCAACTATTGTAGACAGGAATGTAGAAAACTAACCAATTTAAAAGTTTTTCTTAAAAGCTCAGACATGCAAAAAAGTACAGCTTAAAATGGAGATAACACTCCTTAAAATTTCAAGGGATTACCAACTAATGAAAAGAAATATAGAAATACTTTAAAAAATAAGATGTCTTCACTATGTTTATAAATTCAAATTCTTTTAAATAAATGACTTTGCTGACTATTATGAAAACTGACGTTTGATTCTAAGATAATTATAAAGTGTTAGATACAAAGACAAATATTTTTAGAAACAGATACTAAGACAAATATTTTCTTGCTCTTAGCTACATCAGTTATTTTTGCAAATCTTGAAACAAGTGGAGAATTTTAAACTTTGATCCGCAAATCATAGCAGTACTGATTTTCTTTCTTTTAGTAAAAATACCTACAGCACAATGTATATAGATACAATGATGTGTAAACTTATTAGAAATTCTAAAATATATTTTATACATTCTACACACTTAATTCTGTTCAAATTCACTTAAGTGAACAGGACTATTTTTTGAACTCACACACAACTGTATCCTTTACTTTTTCTAAACTTGAAAAAATATCTGCATTTATTGGGGAGGAGGTATGGGCTGAAATGTAGATTTTAGCAATTCAGAATTCCAGAACTTAATGGAGCAGCTGAACATCCAATTATACAGATTAAGTGCGCAACCTATATAAACTGCACTTCAACCATATCTTACTATGTCCTATGGCTGTAATAATAAAGCTATTATCGAAGGTCAATTAACACCACTTTCTACTGTGTCAATTGAAAAAGGAAACTAAAAAAAACCCCTCTCTCCTCTAAATTCAACAATATTTACAACCATGATTTCTTTTACTCACACCTGCAATTCTACTAGAAGCTCTGAGACTCACTTTCCATAAAAACATTTAGGTTTAGGATGCAAAATAATTTATTACATAAAATAGATTAACATATGATTACTTCCCAATTCTATTCAAGTTTTCTTTTTGATTAAATCATTTGCTTGATTAATCATCTGCCAATTTCCTGTTCACTCTTACTTAGGGTTCTAGACCACGAATTTTTAAACTTTATCAGGCCAGGGCATCTGATAAACGTTTTCGGAACTCCTGATCAAGAAGCAGAGTTCTCGTGATAGAAAACTGGCTACGTTTTAGGGAACGTTTTTGCCCTTAATCTCCCATGGAACCCCTATCAGGTTCTCTAAGTCTAAAAAACCTTGATCTTTCCTAAATATCTAACTCAAGACCACAACTAAGTATACATCATTTTAAATGACATATTATATCCCTAACTAAGCAGTAAGTTGGGTCACTGAGTATTATTTTGGTGAAATACAATGGAAAGAAGAAAGGATTGGGGGCAGAGGGCTGGTTCTTTGTGTTCCAGTTCCTGTATAACCACGTTATGATGCCTGTGCAATAGTATTTTGATGCTGCTCAGTTCAAGCTTAGAAAAATTAGATATGATGGAATGTGCACCTGGATAAGCAGTTGGCGGGGGGGGGGGGGAAGAGGGAGTTTTGGCAACACAAAACTTTCCCAGGGAGGTCCAGATTAAGAGACTACACAGTCCTGAGTGGGAAGAGGTTCGGGGTAGCCACACCTTAAGAGTCTCTCAGTATGTACCTAGTAGGCTAGAAGGTTATAGATGTAGTTTGCAAAGATTCTGTCCATTAGGTGTAAGCAAATAAAGGACCAGACTTGATTGGATTTTGCTGCTTTGTGCTTGGGTCTGACATTATCTGTGGTTTAAAATAGTGAATGTAGCTGAAACCCCAATGATTTGAATGGCAATACAGTACTTCCTTTCCATGTTGGTAGACAAATGGGGACAATATGAAGGATGGCAGTAGCATGCAGAAAATAAGTGAGGAGGAAAAACAGTCCACAATTGGAAGAATGGAAACATACACTACTATTTAACTGAGGAACACAAAATGAATCAACAGATTAGCCTGTTTTCCATCAATGGGAATAATTAAACAGCCACGATGTTTACTGATCCACACATCCTTATGTCACACATAAAAAAAATCTAAACTTGCCTTTCACAACAGGGTTGTTGTTGTTTTTTTGTCATCATGTTGTATGTTTTGGAAACTACATGTATTTACTCTTTTCTCTGCTTCGTAGAAATAACTAATTTGTTAAAAAAAATGTACGTTATATCAAAGGTAATAATAATGAGGAAGAACATAGAAATGGAACAATAGCCATATTATGCATCATTGCAGCTTTTTCAATCCCCGTTAGTCTGTTTTGCAAATACTTACCAAAGCAGTTTGCTTTCTGTAGCAGACACAGAAAATAATGGGAGAATTTGTATAAAATTATACTCCCAGTCTTACCACTACGTGTTAAAATTCAGCCAAAGATTGCTAAGTACATAATCCTGAAAATTGGTAAAGTTATTTCAACCAGCAAGACAGAAGGAAGAGCATAACCTCTATTTGTATTTCATTTCCCACTCCACCAAATGACAAGCTAGTTTCTTAATTATTGATAAATAATACACTGATCGCATCTATTTCTATGTTCTGAAAATCACTAGCCACATTTTTGTGGCTTACTGTGTTATATGAATGCATTGTGATCAAGCAAATTTGGAGAGATTTACTTATTTATCCAATTTATATGGTCAGTTATCTCAAAAATGACTTCGGGTAGCAAACAGTTTAAATGAAATAAAAACAGTTATACACATTACAAAATTTAAAATATACAGCAGCCAAGCAATGTGAACACAAATCACTAGCATAACTAAAAAATGGGTCTCTGTAAGGATTCATACCTTGGGCACAAAGCACCATGTCCCAATTTCCAACTGTTTGTTTTAAATCAACAAACACATTGTTCATTGGAAATTCCCCCATGCTACATTCCCACAGAGTCCATGCACTTAACTCTGCTCCCATAGCTCTGCCTGCTCTTCTCCTACATCAACATCTTCTATATAACAATAAAATATACTTTATTCTCTTAACGAGCTTTGAGAAATTTTTGCTTTGCTCAATTAATTGTTTTGAGCTGCAAAGCAGTCGAATAACCAATTTGCTGCTCAAAGTTTGCTACAATCCTTTACAGAATAACTTCTCTCAGATAAATTGTTCCCTGCAATCATTTATTGTTTTCATTATTTACAGAGCAAATCACTGTTTGGTAGTTTTTTCTAAGCCAAACATGCAAAATTATTAGACAATATTCTTATAAACATAGCTACTAAGTAATACACGTTATGTACTTTATCTTGACGAGGATGGCTATATGACTGCTTTAAATCAAATGCAGGCAGTCTAACCTAGTCCTGTATAGATGGTTTACAGACAGACAAATGAAAATATGTAGAGGTAGTCCTTGACTTATGTCTACATTTGGGATAAGAATTTCCACTGCTAAGCAAGGCAGTTAAGTGAGTTGTGCCCAATTTTACAACTTTTTTTTATCACGATTAAGTGAATCATTGCAATTATTAACTGAATCCCATGTTTATTAAGTGAATCCAGCTTCCTCCATTTCCTTTGCTTATTGGAAACAGCTGGGAAGATTGCAAATGGTAATCACATGACCCCACATAGCTCCATATACTTTCAAATATTTCTTCCCACCAAAATTAGATATTTGGGAAATTCATGAACAAGACACAATCAAAATTACTCATTTATAGATAATAATCCTTTTCTTTATCTTTAAATGGATGTCATTAGACAAAAATATCATGAATGTTTGCAGTTAAATGTATTTAGAATTGATACAAATTTGTAATGAGGCTATTCTTAAACAAATTATAAAATTATCATAGCAATTTATTTTATAAACACTAGCAGCATACTGCAACATCTTCAAGATCCATAGATCGTATTAATATAGTTGTCTATGTTAGTATATCTGCACAAAATTTACAAATCTGAAATAACCAGACTAAGTAATTATATTTTAAAAATGTTGTAAACCTGAATCAGAGAACCAAATATAAATGGTGGCACCTTGGAACTCAACTGCTTTGAAACTCATTAAATGTGGTACCCAACATGTTTTGATACAAAAATTTTGTCCCAATACTCATCATTTGTTTGGTACTCAACGCACAAGCTAGAACTTGTCGGTGTCGGCTGCCTTGTAACTCACTATATTATTCCTTATGGGAAAAATGTATTTGGTACTCATCATTTTTGGTACTCATCGTACTTTCCAGAACCAATTAAAGATAAGTACTAAGGTACCACTATACTATATATCTATAGGTTATAGATATATTATAGAAGTTTATAGAAGAAGGTTATAGAAGAATAGCACTAATAAAAGTACCACATGGCATTATTTGTTACCTACAATGCCAATATGCAGATCTCTTCTATACTGGTAATCTTCGATTAACTATCATTCATGCAGCAACTATCTGAAGTTACTACAATCTTGAACAAGGAGATTTATCCTTGAAATTATGGCTGTCACAGTGTCCCCACAGTCACATGATCAGTATTTGGGGCTTAGCAACTGGCTCACCATTACAACAGTTTCAGCATTCCACAGTCACTATTTGCTATTTGTTGCTATTTATAATCTTCACTACTAGCTTCCAACAAATAAAATCAATGGGGAAGCTGGCACAAGATTACAAATGGCAATCATGTAATGTTGCCTCTAATAACCACATGGGATTCGCCTAACGACTGCAACTGTTATAAGTAAGAATAGTCATGCAAGATTGCACTTTATGACTGTGTTGCTTAGCAACAGAGTTCCTCTTCCCAATTACCATTGCTAACCAAGGACTACCTGTACAAAGATGCCAGCTTCTGCTTACATTCATTTCTATAAGCACTACATTGCTTCACAGTTGTAGTCAATTTCTTTTGTTTTTAAACTTAAAATATTATAAATGTGAATATTTGGTAATTCTTGGGAGAGAGATGTGTGTTACCTGAAATGTCCCTTTCTATGCCATGACATATTTATATTTTTTGTTGTTGTTATTCCCTTCAACTCAGTGTTGACTCTTGACAGCTGCCCGGGCTAGTCCTTGCAGGTTTTTTGGCAAAAAAGAAGAAGTCCAGTTGCCATGACTTTAACTTCCAGACAACTGTAACTGGATGACTGAAAACCTTCATCAACATTTTCTTGGCAAAGTTTTTCAGCGGTTTGCCATTGCTTCCTTCGTAGGGCTGACCAGAAGTGACTTGCCCAAAGTCATCCAGATAGATTTGTGCCTAAGGTGGGACTAAAACTCATTCTCCTGGTGCCTTAATCACTATACCAAACTCATATCACCAACCTCCTATTTGTTATAATAAATAAAATTGTTCTTGTACCAGACTCCATCATCCCCGTTTTCAAAGTGCAAAATCCCCTTCTTCCTGTAAAGACTAATGCAGATAGAAAAGTGCTGGGGAAACTTAGCTTTTGTTCCTATCATCAATATAGTTCCACTTGCCTCAACTTTTTACTAATAAAGATATCATGAGATGATAAAACAATACTAGTACTAAAATCTGGGGAAAGCATATTGAAGTTGGTTTTCTCCTCAGTCATTCTCACTTAGTAATGTATATATAGGCAGTAGATGAGCCAGATGACATCAAGAATGGGATCAGAGAAGCAACTCCTTTTTCTCAAGTGCTTCTTCCTGATAGCAATTCATGAAAGAGTCTTAAAAGAAATACCATAGTCCTCTATTTATACATGACACCATATAGACCAGGGCTTTTCAACCGGTGGTATGCGTACCACCGGTGATACATTGGCACCTGGCAGATGGTACGCGACCATCCTAGAGAAGTGATAGCGGGGGAGGGGAATGAGCTGAAGCAACGGCAGCACCGCACAAGCCTAAGCGAGAGATGGCTGGAGCTGCAGGGCTGTCAGGGCTCAGCAGAAGAGCCAGGATCAGCGTGGAAAGGAAGGAAGGAAGGAAGGAAGGAGATGGGAATGAGAAGGAGAGAGGCAGGGCGGGAGGGAAAAAGGAAGGAAGGACCTCCCCCGACAGTAACCACAGTGCTAATGCGGCCCTCAATGAAATTTAGTTTGACACCCCTGATATAAAAGGTTGTTAAGTGAATCTGGTTTCCCCATTGACTTTGCTTGTCAAAAGGTTGCAAAAGGGAATCACATGACCTTGAGACACTGCAGCCATCATAAATATGAATCAGTTGCCAAGCATCCGAATGTAAATCACATGACCCTGGGAATGCTAAAACGGTCATAAGTGTGAAAAAAATCACATGACCTTGGGAATGCTGAAACGGTCATAAGGAAGAAAAATGGTGATAAGTCACTTTTTTCAGTGCCGTTGTAACTTCGAACAGTCACTAAGTGAGCTGTTGTAAGTCGAGGACTACCTGTACTTTATCACTTTTTTCCTTTTTTTTTTTTTGGTCAAGTTTTTGACACCTTGCTAGGTGACTGGTGGTACTTGGACATTGCCATATCCTAAAAGTGGTACAATGGGTGAAAAGGTTGAAAAGCCCTTATATATAGGACAGAATTACATTTTAAAAGCAGGCATGAAGTCAAGTGTACATATAGAGAGAGGAAAGCCAAAGTCTAAAATAGTGGATGAGATAGGGCAATCAACCCCCTGTCCCTTTTAGCATGTGCAATAGATGTCTAAAAGGGGCGGAGATTTGATCACCAGGTTGTACCACCATTTTTATGTTGCTGGCCCTTCCCTCAGATGTCCCCATACAAGGCAAATCAAGGCCACAGAAACTGAGAACTAGAATTGATGTGTCTACAGGTAGTCCTTGACTTACAAACACAATTGAGACCACAATTTCCATTGCTAAGCAAGGTACTTATTAAGTGAGTCACACTCAATTTTACAACCATTTACAAATTTACAACCATTTACCATGGTTGTTAAGCAAATTACCATAATTGTCAAGTGAATTACATGGCTGTTAAGCAATTCCAGCTTCCCTCATTGACTTTGTTTATCAGAAGCTGGCTGGGAAGGTTGCAAATGGTGATCACATGACACCAGGACACTGCAACCATCAAAAATACATGCCAGTTGCCAAGCACCTGGATTTTGACTATGGGGAGGCAGTAATGGTTCTAAGTACAAGGGCCAGTCTTGAATATTTTTGTCAGTGCTGTTGTAAATTTGAATTGTTGCTAAACAAATATTTAGTGTTTATTAGTGTCCTTTGAGTTCAGTTTGATTTCTGGTGATGTCATGGAAGCATCCATACAATTTTCTGGCACAACATACAACATTACCTTGCAGAAATATTTAGCTTCACAATCTAGTCTATATCTTGGGATTTACTGATGGTCTCTCATCAAAATATTAACTAGGTCCCAGATATTTAACTTTTTAAAATCAGTCATGACTATATGGAAGAAAAGTAAATCACTTCCATATAGTTGTCCAAGAAAACAATTTGAATATATATACACTATCCCACATATTCATACACAATATTTTTCCTTCCCTTTATAATCCTTGCTTATCCTTTTGGTAGAAATCAACAGCTGCATATTAATAATATGCTGGGAACTATTCATTTGTGCAACAATTTAATTCTTATCCAAATATAACAATGGATTTTGGAACATTAGCTATAATTGCATGATGGGAGATCTTATTTCTTCCTATATATGACTAGCTTCTTAGTGAAACTGAGCCATTTTCTATTTGTCCTTTCATGGTCACAGTACATAAGAACAGATACTTTCTATTTCACAAAGATTCCCAAAAATTATTTCCAAAAAACTCAGACCTTAAAATAGTGTTAAATCTCTTGCATATTGCACATCTAACACTGCAGTCCATTGGCAAATGTTCCAACACACTTTGAGACATTTAGACTAACAAGCAAGACATTGATATTTCTTCCACATGGTCATTTCTTTTAGTGAAAGGAAAGAGGACATTAATGAAAACACAAAACTAACACACTATCAATACAGGAAAAAATACTTCTCTTCATTTTTGCAAAATGCATAAGAATTTTTGGCATATAATTTTTACAATTGTAAATGAATGCACACAACCAAGTCAACTCCTTCAAAGTTCTGTCAATCATTAAATACTGTAACTACTAAAACCATTCATATTCCAAGCTACAATTCTAGTTGAAAATCCACACGTAACACTAAAATTTCAGATAATTTGATAAGTCAATTAAGCACTGAAACATTATACTATGAATGCAAAGAAACATAATAAAGTATAATGTTATCTCCATTATAATTCAAGGTACAATATCTTTCTGCTGTAAAGAGTTCACATAAATTGATAATTTTGAAAAGCCCATAAATTGTAAACAAGAGAGATGAAAAATGAACAGATGGCTGCAGTATGTACTGAATATTCTAGAGTTTCTCTCATTTATATGCTTTGTTCGAGACTTCAAATGTATCAAATTCAAAATTTGATCCTGTCTGTAATTCCCAAGTCTAGTTATAATGGTTGAAAAAGAGTTTTGACTGAGACATTTTCAGAGATATTGCTAAATAATAGCTTGTCCTTTAAAATCTCATTACATGCACCCAAGCCAGGAGTCAAGATAGAAACATTATGACAGTCATCCCTGCAAGACTACAGTATTACTAAAATTTACTTGTCTTCTCTACTGATTAGAGCCTAGTCCAAAGGTCTATTTATAGTTGCCTAAGGCCCCTCTTCCCAAAGTCAAATGAAATGAACTTTAATTGATGGATGTAATCCTGTACTGCAGAACTGATTACAAACTGCAGTAGCAGCAGGCAAATTTCTGGTGTTTACCTCTAATAGGTGAAAGCAAAAAGGGGCAGATGACACTAGCAGATTACTACCACTTGCTCTATCATGAGTTAAAGATTATCCTACACACACTCTGTTGTCACAACAATAATTGAAAGGATACCCTCCTCCCCTTCAGCAATAGCCAAGACCACTTGGCTGGAAGCCATAAAGCACAGCCCATTCTATTCAGGATTGACCCCTATTAACAACAAATGACACTCATGCAGTCTTTTCATTCACATGTTGAGTTTCAGTAAACTCTCTCAATTATTCTGACGCAGAAAGGGCTACGACGTTTCTAGAGTTTGAATCCAAAAATAAAGAGGTACGCTTGTCAGTTTCATAACAGTGAACGTGGATGCACCTAAAAAATCGTGATACCAAAGGACATCGTGCGATTCCTTGTTCGTTTCGCTTCTAGCAGTTACTACCGTGGGTGAAGCGCGACGGTACGTTTTCCCTGCATTTGGCAGACTTCAACACTTACCTATCTTCTCCCCCAGCAAATCGCCCTTCCCGCGGCCAATCCTTGCGCTTGTCCTGCCTCCCGCCCTCCCAGCTCCAAATGTAGCGAGGTGACAGCACCGCCGTGGCAATTACAACCCACCCAGCTCTTCAATCAGCTCCGCCACCTTTTCTTCTTACTCAGTTGAATGAGGATTGCAGCTACAGGCAACAGGGAAAGAGAGCGGAGATAAGAACCAGAATATGTGTTTTTCATCTGAAATGGAAAGACGGACACCTATTTTGGGGAGAGAGCGCGCAATAATCTCTGGAGGAAAGGGGGGGGAGGTGATCTGTTCTCGCACCGCCCCTAAATTTTGCGAAAAGAGGCGGGGAGAGAGAAGAATAATCCCGCAGAGGTCGAGGAGATAATCCCGAGCGGGAAACAAAGATTATCTCCCATTGGAGGTAATCCGGGGCAAGAAAAAAGCCAGCCCAGAATTGGGAGAAGGGACACGGAAGAGGTGGGGAAAGCGGCAAAATGCCCCATTACGAACCATGACTAAAATACCTGCACGAGCCTTAATCCCCTACCACAAGACGCCCAAAGAGACCGCCACCAGTTTCGCTCGCGAGCCAGGCTAAAGCGAGAGTCACGGGGTAAGGCTCCTCGCCGGGAACCAGTCCCCGTCCCACAAGAGCCTCCCAGGTTCTTCTCCGCCCTCTTCCATGCACAGAGGCTCGGCACTCGCACAGGGTGCGCCACTCGGAACAACAGGACCTTCTGCCCCTCTCTTCCTACCCAACCCCGCGTAGAAAAAAAAAAAGGCGGGGGGCGCTCCCCTACCCCCGAAAGCTTCTCTCCAGAGCTACGAAGCTGGGCAGTTACCGGCGGGTTGGCTCGCTGGACTGGCTGGACTGGCCTCGCCTCTCCTTTTGCTCTCGCACCCTCTGCCGCCTTCTCCTCAGTGGACGCCGCTCCGCCTCAGCCCCATCTAATGACCTGAAACTCCCGGCAGCGCGCGCCCGCCACTCTCTGCCTGTCGGGAAGCGCACACACGGTGGAAACGGGTACCCGCCAGTCGGGCTCTTTTGCGCGCGCAATAGTCGTCCTACTGTTGCTTCTGCCGAGGCAAAAGAGCGCGCGAAAGCTTCTCTAGCCTAGTTGATCGGGCGGGAGCGCGCGAAGCAAACCCCTCCCCCTTTAACCCTTTCGCTGTCTTCTGACTGAGCTTGCGGTCGGTCCCACCTTACCGGCCTGAGGACACCAGTTTCGCCATTCATTCAAAGGCAAAGAAAAGGGAGCTCACGTGTGCATTTGTCTTTTGTGCCGGAGATTTTTTGTCGCCTGTGTTCTTCGGGCTGGAATGTAACGGGAATGAAAAATCAGGCGATGTCAAGGCCATATATGAATGTGTGTCGATTTTGGACAAACGGGATGCAAAATTAAGGATGTAACACTATTCGCACTTATTCTGAAATAAGCCCGATTAATTTGACGAACGATTACTTCTGGGTAGGCGTGCTTAGGCGTATTGTTAACTAAATAAGGAAGTAACCCTTATTGGAAGACTATAGAGTTTTTACTTCTAAGTGTAGATATTATTCAGGGCACGGCTCGGATTGAAAATAGTTCGAAATAAATCCGAATGAACTCAGCTCAATTCCCCCCCCACACACACACTTCCTTTCTGAACTAAAAAATTTGGGGGGGGGGGGTTTGAAGGTTTTTTTTTTACATACCAGCCTCACATACATTAGCAGCATTTGGCAGTAAATTCATATTAATTTACCTGTAGTGGTTTACCTATCACTCAGAATGCTTTGGGTGGTTATTTCAGAAATCCACAATTTCAGGAGTGTTTCCCAAAAAATTGTTTGGAATCGGATAATGTATTATAAACAGTTAAGCTGGAAAAAAGATGACATGATTTATTTGCACATTTGAGTTTTGATTCCAAACTGAGGTGGAGTAAGGCTTTATAACATGAAAATAGCAATCCACTTTTTAAAAATTTAATATAGTTATACACACTCTTACTACTTGTTTATTGATTGGCTCTTACATGGTTTGACTAAGTGAAGTCTACTGCTCTTGCTCACAGAACTTAATGCTTTTCCCCACCCTTGTTCATTGCCATTTTCTGAATAGGATTTCCACTAAAACAGAGAAGATAATCTTATATTTAGCTATTGGTTATGAAAAACATTGTACTGGTCCTTTTTGTAGGTTTTAAGATAAGATAAGATAACCTTTATTGTCATTTTTTTTACTGTGGGCACAACGGCACACATAAAAAATGAAATTTAGTTGCCCACTCTCAAAGTGAAACACATACATGACACACACCTAAACATTCTATATACAACATATGTATAGACCCACACCCCTACATATATATAACAAATAAATATTAAATACTGTCCATCTTGAATATATAACGGAAGGAGGAAGCTTGAGAGTTCACAAGGTTAATGCTGTATGGAATGAAACTATGGCTGAATCTGGATGTTCTCCTGCGGATACCACGAAGCCTCCTCCCAGAAGGTAGCAAGGAAAACAGGTTGTGAAGAGGATGTGTAGGGTCCCAGATAATCTTACGGACCCTGCTCAAGCAGCGCTTCTGTGCTATGTCCTGGATGGGAGGGAGGGAACTGCCAATGATCTTTTCGGCCATTCTCACCACTCTCTGCACCGCCTTCCTGTCTGAAGCAGTGATCCAAACCAGACTGTGATGCCGCATGACAGGATGCTCTCGATCGTCCCCCTGTAGAAAGTGGTCAGGACAGGGGAAGGAAGATGTGCTTTTCTCATGCGATGCAGAAAATGCAGGCGCTGCTGTGCCCGCTTCACCAGTTTCTCACTGTTGAGCAACCAAACCAGCCTACTTGTTAGCTGCACACTCAGGAACTTGATGCTGGTAACCATCTCCATAGGTGAATCATTAATGCACAGAGAAGTGTGGCTGTGCCTGCCTTTTCTGAAATCCACAATGATCTCTTTGGTTTTTCCGGTATTTAAAACTAGACTGTTTTCCTTACACCAGTTCACCAACCCCTCAACCTCCTTGCGGTAAGCTTCCACCTTGTCATCCTGAATAAGCCCACTACTGTTGTATCATCTGCGAACTTCACAATATGGTTGGTGGCAAACCTAGCACAACAGTCATGGGTCAACAGGGTGAACAGCAGCGGACTTAAGATGCAGCCCTGAGGAGAACCTGTGCTCAAGGAAATGGTATTAGAAGTATTTGTTCCAACTCGCACATATTGGGGCCTGTTGGTAAGAAAATCAAGAATCCAATTGCACAAAGGAGTGTTTAAGCCTAAGAGGCCCAGTTTGTCTACTAGATGCTGGGGAATGATTGTGTTAAACGCCGAACTGAAGTCGACAAACAAACGCACGTGAGTATTTCTTTCCTCTAATTGCTTCAAGCTCAGATGGAGAACGGAAGTAGGTTTGTTTTTTTTTTAATCTCTAATAATTAAACAGCTAATAGTTAATAGATGCCACTCATGACAGTGAACCATTCAGGCCCAATACCCTTACAGTATATTCTCATAAACCAAATTCAAAACCAGTATAATAATATACCCGAGGAAAAAGCCAACAAAAATATGAAGCCCTTTTTTATTAGTCTTAAAAGTAAGAGCAACCTGATAATAAAACAGGTGCTGCTTCAAGTAATGTGATAAGTAGTTTAGCATATTGAACAAAATCTACACACTTTTTGTAGCATCACATACGTTTTCTATAGTACCCCAGTTTAAAGGAAAGACTCAGCTGCCTTTTTAAAAAAATCTATACTTAATCAGTATAGTGCACATGGTTTCATTGGTGCTTTTCCACAATGTGTACACAAGATAAGGCTCTTGAGGAACAGAATGATAGGGTAAAAACAGTACCCTGTTTAAAACTACTTATTAGCATTGTGTCCTAGAGTTGTTATTTATAGTACTAAGTGGTGATTCTGCTGTAGTAACAATCATCTGTTTGACATACTAAATCATATAACAATATATATTGCTACCTTAAAACAGCTAAGCCTCATTTCCTTTAACATTATCCAGGATTCTGGTTTTATTTATTTATTTGTTTGTTTGATTGATTGACTGATTTACATCTCACTTTTTTCCCAGTTCAAGGAAGCTTAAGTTGGAATCTCTCTTCATTTCATGCCCATACTAGCAGCCTTGTAAGGTAATCCCCCAATGAATCTCCGTGATTGAAGATACACTTGAAACTAGGTATCTTCAGGCCTAATCCACTAGCTTAAGTACCATACCACCCTGGCTTTCACATAATGCAGCCTTTTAGTTAGCCTTTCATCCAGACCTTTGATGAGGAAAAGTAAAACCCCTCACTTCATTCAAAATCTTTTTTATTTTTTATTTTTTATATTTTATTGTAATTCCTTTGTTTCTTGTAAGTAGCCCAAAATCACTGAAAATTGGCTGGCATACAAGTTTAATGTATTAGCTATAGTTGATTGCACAGTCAGCCAGATGTTTAGGCTGAATTTGGTATTTTTGTCCTCCCAAGGACTGGGATAGAAATATAGTCACAGAATCAGCCAGATATTTAGAATGGATTTGGAATTTTGTCTACCAATTAAATCTTTCCCAAGAACCTGGAATAGGCAGATATCTAATAATATTAAAAGTCACAGGATGTAACCTGTTCCAAACTGCCTTTTGCAATTAACTAGTGATGATATTTGTTTTTAAGGCTTGGGTTTGTAGAGTCAGAATCAGTCCCTCTTTCTGATTAATCAATTTTCCTGCTCTTAGTCATTGCCAGTTATTGTTATCTGTGTTGCCTGTTTTTTTTTATGTGCTTGCTTTGTACTTTGCCTTGCCTTGTCTCTTTTCTATTCTTCATTTGGTCTTCTTTATAGGCCACTTTGGTCTATTTGGTATTAGGTAAGTTTCATGGTGTAGTAACTTCAGTACGTCTTCCTTACTGTCCTTAGATATTCTTCCAATGCTGTTCTTTTCTTCTTCCACAGTCTGGTGTACTTGCAACATTCTATCCCCGCCTACACTCCCTGGTAAGTAGAGTCTATCAACATTGTTGTGCGGATGAAGGGCATGATTCATTGTCATTACTTTTCTGGTCTTCCTATCCAGGGCTTTTAGTTTTGTTTGAGTCCAGTGCACTTTTCCAGCTATGTGTATAATAGCTGGAATTTCTCAGGTGTTAATTGCTTTGATGGTATTTCCTCTACTGTGTTTGGACTTCATTCTCATAATGTAGTCACTTCTAATCTTCTGTCTTCATTGTACTTCAGTGTGCATTTATATCATTATTATAATAGGGTTAGCATATAAAAAATCATGAGCACTACTTTTCTCTTTATGGTCATCCAGTGGCCTTATCAATGTTTCCAGCCCAGATATGGTAGCCTATCTTCAGCCCTTTTTGTGGTGTAATTTTCTATGTTAGAAAGATGTCTTTGATTGCTAATGGTGATATTTGGGGATAGTAGACTGCAGCTGCAATACATAGTTCAGTAAGGAATACTTGAAAAAAGAAAACAGCCTATTTGTTTTTCAATTCTTTGTCTCTCAGTCAAGCTTCCTGATGTTCCACAATTTTTGTAATTTTTCCATATTTGGTGCTTCATAAATACTTTTCAAGAAGTTGTAAGGTTGTCAGTCAATAGATTTGATTCTAATATTTTTTGTTTATGCATCTTATCAAGTGAGATGTGATATAGATGAATAGTGTCTCCATGCACTTAAGACAGAGACTCTCTTTGACATTAGACAGCCAAGTTCAGGAGTCAGAAAATATTTGCTCTGCCTTTCAAGGCCAGAATTGGATACACAGAGGGGAAATGTTCTTGGACATACGATTTATCAGTAAGACACAGGATGGCTGCTGTTGTCAAGAGTGTTTCCCCCAATTTTAGATGGTATGGTAGCAAAGTGGTACCAAACTGGAACTAATGGAATTAATCCCAAAATCTATTATTGCTGACACCAACCTCTCCCCATTTTAATAGTAACTATACATTATATGCAGAAATTTTGGGTTCAGGCAGTCATACCTATAACTATATTTTATGAATGTCTTTGCTCCATTAGAAATAATGGCCTTTTTATAAGAAAGATAAGAAATCAGCCATCAATAAACACAAAGAGATAAATTTATATATTATTTAAAAGACACAACCAAAAGTTTAGAGAGGAAGGAAACAGCCTACAACACATGTCCTCCAGCACCCAACACCCAGAGAAGCAGGAAGCAGCACCAAATAAACAATGAGGAAGAAAATCTAATCAAGTCACACCCCCACCAAAATTTGCAGGACAAGCTCATATATATAAACAACGCCCACAATTCACCTTTCCCTTGATGATGTTACCTGTTGTGCAAGTAGTAAGCTATCAACCTGAAAGAGTACCAAAAACCCAACAGAAAGGCAACATAGTGCCTTAAGAAAATTGGCCTAGAATTACAGGGGGGGGGGAAGTGTTCCTAATACTATCAATGTGGTGTATACAGATAGTCCTCAACTTAACACAGCTTAGCAATGAGGGGACACCCCCCCCCAAAGGTACTTAAAATCCGGATTCAAAATTCTGACAGCCTTCCCCCCCCCCACTATTATTTGATTGCATTTTGGATGCTTGGCAACTGCCCCACAGCATTCCGTGGGCACATGATCACAATTTACAAGATTCTTTTGCTGGAAACTAGCATTTACTCCTGGTTTCTGGCAAAAATGCCCATTGCAGATAATGAGTTTGCTTAACAATCATGGCATTTGCTTAACAACCATGGTGTTCACTTAATGATTGCCACAAAAATGTCATAAAATTGGGCCGGTCATGTGGGTGCTTTGATTTATGACCATCATAATATAAGATGGAAATTCCAGGCTCCTTAAAGTTATAAGTTGAGAAGTATTTGCATACACATACTTTGTGTGTTTGCATATATACTATTCTTCTACCCTCAGATATAATTTCAGTAATATAATTTAAAATATTTTAATATCAATTTTAAACAACTGCAAAATCAGAAACCTTCAATGATCTAATGGACATTATTTAGAGATTTACTCTACTTGTTAATAATATACTTCTTTTGCTGATTAAGGTCTTACAGAACTACTTGAACACCTTTAATTACTTACTGTGAGATTTAAATGTCTCATACCTTTGATCTTGGCCCAGGGACAATGAAGTCATCATCAAGATTAGCATCTTCTTTCCTTTAATAGCAGGAATTGGTGATCTACAACATACTTGTGAATCTTAATCTCCATTTTGCAAAGCAAAAGGGAAAAAAATCCACCTTAAAGCACCTTCCAGATTATGCTGCCCACATTCGGTAGCAAAACCACTTACTTTGAAAGTAAGTGGTTTTGCTACCGAATGTGGGCAGCATAATCTGATTATACTGATTTTCATTTTACTTCTTCCCTCCCAAATGAATAATACAAATAAGCATATAAGCCACCACAAAGTGTATTGTACCTATTTTGTATTTTAAACCACCCATTAACTTCTTAACAAGAAAAAAAGGAGAGAACAAATATTTCATCCCTGGCTATGACATCATATAATCAACAGAAGCAAGATAAAGAATTTCCATGAAAATTTTCTTGCTCTGATTTATGTTTGCCACTTTATTAGGAAGTAGCTCCTATCCTAGTCCCCCACCATTCCAGTCTTTAGTAATGAAAGAGTTATGATGATGATTTATTATAACTATTTTTTCCAATAACAAGTTATCATTTAATTTGTATGCTGCATTTGTTTTGAGAATTGCATGTATTGCATGATGTAGAGATTTGACAATCAAACATGAGATCTGGCAAGATCATACGAAGTCCTATCAATTAAGAATGCTTTCGTGCAGGATCTCAAAACATGCTTTCTTTATTGTTCACTCAAGCCCTCAGGAGCAACAGAAATCCATATGGCTCCAACCCTGTGCTGTTTTATTCAAACCTTGGAAGACCAGCTGCATCAGCAGGCCCTGGAGCAGCAAGATTATGATCCCTTCCCGGATGGATGTTTTACAGTATACGGTTTTATAGTTAGTCGTGTTGTTTTCCCGTGTGTCATTGCTAAATTTATTATTATGTTTATTTATTTGTCAGTTGTCCTCATCTTATTTATTTTCTAGAGTTGCAAATGTGATTGGGGTGCCATAATTGTTTGATTAAATTAAAAATAACTCCATAAAGCTTAATGTACCTACTCTCCATTTTAAATCACTTAGTGAGGGGTCTAAAAAAAACCTCACCCTAAAATGTAACTTTAAATAGTAAGAAAATAACTAAAAATATAGACCTTTTGTAATTTTCATTAAAATTTCCTAATAGTAAGAGAATTTTCGGAGTGGGCTCCAAAATAGTAAAGTCCCAGGTAGTGGATGTCTTCAGGCAGAAACAGGAGAGCCCTTTGCTCAGAACGCTTTGATTTATAATCGGGTCCTAAAATGGAGGTTGGATTTAATTATCCAAAATAATTCTTCCAGCTCTCTAATTTGTCACAGATAGTACTCAACTTAACAACCATTTGTTTAGCAACCATTCAAAGTTATATAGCCCATTCATTTAACTTGCCCACAATCACGTATTTGAGATGGCCAGCTATATGAACCTAATAAAATAAGTATTTCAATTTTTTTATATGGGCTGATGTCATTGTCTATCATTGGATATTGCATTGTTTTAAAACAGTTTCAGGTCTAACCCATTACAAGCATGCCATGCTTGCTGTTGCATAAGGTGAACAATGAGATAGCTAAACAACCTCTATATAGATAGACCTCGACTTATAGCCATTCATTTAGTGATCAAAGTTACAATGACATTGAAAACCAGTGACTTTGGGCTGGTTCTCGCACTTGCAGCATCCCCATAGCCAAGTTCAAGTACTTGACAGCTGGCATGTATTTATGACAGTTGCAGCATCCTGGGCCCTGTGATCGCCATTTGCAACCTTCCCTTTCAGCTTCCAAAAGGCAAGTCAATGGGGGAAACCCAGATTCATTTAACGACCACATGATTCACTTAACAACTGCAGTATTCACTTAACCATGGTAAGGAAGGTCATAACATCAAGCATCACTTACTTAACAATCACTTTGCTTAGCATCAGAAATTCTGATCCCAGTGATCGTAAATTGAGGACTAGAATAGAATAGAGCTGGAAGGGACCTTGGAGGTCTTTTAGTCCAGCCCCCTGCTCGAGCAGGAGAACCATCTCAGACAAGTGACTGTCTAGCCTCTTCTTAAAAATCTCCAGTGATGGAACGCCCACAATTTCTGGAAGCAAGTTGTTCCACTGGTTAATTGTCCTCACTGTAAGGAAGTTTCTCCTTAATTCCAGGTTGCTTCTCTCTTTGGTCAGTTTCCAACCATTGTTTCTTGTCCCGCCGTCTGGTGCTTTGGAGAATAGTTTGACCCCCTCTTCTTTGTGGCAGCCCCTCAAATACTGGAATACTGCTATCATGTCACCCCTATTTCTTCTTTTCTTTAGATTAGCCAAACCCAAGTCCTGCAGCCATTCTTCGTGTGTTTTAGTCTCCAGGCCTTCAATCATTTTAGTTGCTCTTCTCTGAACTGTGTTTTGTAACTGCAGCTTGCATAGATCCCACAGCCAATCAGTTATTTTCTACATCTGTAAATTCAGTAAAACAAAGATGTGTGAGTACAGTAACCCAGGTGGGGTTACTGTATGTATGTGTGTGTGTGTGTGTGTATATATATGACCATAAGAAAGGCTGAATGCAAAATAATTGAGGCCTTTGAACTATGGTGCTGGAGAAGACTCCTGCGAGTCCCTTGGACTGCAAGGCGATCAAACCGGTCAGTCCTAGAGGAGCTCAACCCCGACTGCTCTTTAGAAGGCCAGATCCTGAAGTTGAAACTCAAGTACTTTGGCCACCTAATGAGAAGGAAGGACTCACTGGAGAAGAGCCTAATGCTGGGAAAGATTGAGGGCAATAGAAGAAGGGGACAACAGAGAATGAGGTGGCTGGATGTAGTCACTGAAGCAGTAGGCGTGAGTTTAAATATTTAATGGCATTCACGACAAACAATTTAGGTCACATCTGGCAAAACCCAGCTGGAAGTTTACTGCATAAGATTCAGTGACATCACGCAATTATAATTTCTAAACCAATATGATATTTTGGCTTAAAGGGTTTCAATGGTTATGCCATTTATAGTTCATATGTGCTGTAAGGGCCTTTTAAGCAGCTGATACTCATAGAATGTTTATCTTCTCATCAGCTGTTATTCATATGTTCTTCTACTTCTCTGTCTTAAAAAAGAGTTCTTTCCCCAGGTGTGAATGGTTTCTTGATTTAATTTCAATTCATTTTAACAACTTCAGAGTCACATTTAAACCTTTGGGTTAAAAAAATGAAAGGTAATTTGTGAAAAGGTTTTATTTATTTCTTAAAGAAATAATAAAAGTTAAACGATAAAAGCCACTAAATAGGTTAGAAAGGCTGTTTTTGAAAACCACAGCTACCCTAATGCCTTCAAAAGGGAAAGAAAAAGGCCTTTAAAAAAGGAAAATAAATTAAAGTGGATTTTAACAGTGGGATTCATCCATGCCTTTGTCAAGCATTTTTAAAATTCTCATTAGAAATGATTCCATAACTAAAGAATTAAATGCTTTTTAAATTTTTGATAAATGAGCAATTGGATGCTAACAAAATTGTCCCAATAAAAGCAACCCAAAAGCTAAATTGGAGTTTACTTTATAATTACTCACAGTTTTCTACTTCAATTATTTCACAGTGCTTAACAATAAACACATATCTTCAGGAAAGACAAATTATTCTTGGAGTTATAGGAATACATTAATATCAAGAATGTGTAGATGTGCATGTGCATGCCTATAAGGAAAAAAGCACTTAGTATTTTTAATTTAAAATTTAAATTTAACAAAATACCCTTCAAAATCTATAATATGTGCATATTTTAGCATACTTAAAACAACCTGCCTTAAATGTAAATTGATTTATGAGTTCATGTTGTTATTTTTAAAATCTAATAATTAATGAAGACAGAGAAATTAGATATATGAGTTATTCTTTATTACTTGAAAAACATCCTTAAGCTTTGCCCTTCAGTTATTCAGTTCTATTGTTCAGAGGATTGAACTCATTATTAAAATAAACAGGGAATCCTAAACGATAGGAGTTTAATGTTTACAGTAAAGCAGACAAATATATACCAATTGAAAGGATTAGTAAAAATATAATAGCAATTGGAAATCAAATATGTTTTCCATACTTCCATCAAATGGAATTCTCTTAATAATGGTCCTTGATTTAGAGAAATTAAATAAGTCCTGTCACATTTTAATTCTTAAGAGAATAAATTCCTTGTGCATTATCAACAAAGTCAGTGTGGAATAGTTCCACTATAGAAATTTTTTATTTTCATTTTCTAGATGACCCAACCATGTGCCTAAAAGAATTTGGCTAAAATATATCTGCCACATGGATGGCATATTCTTTACAGAAGTTGCTGGATGTGATTTTTAAAGATCACTATTCTTTCTAATTTTGGGAACTGGCTTAACCAAGTTCCACTTTGTACTGATTGCCTCAAAAACCAATAATGTTGTGGCATGAGACAATCCAATATTTAAATATCTGCAACTTCTGACAGTAATTATATTGCTACAGTTAGTGTAGCTTTCGCTAAAGAAAAGCCTTAATGTGACTCAGAGCACGTTACTGAATGCAAACAAGGAGTTATTTAGTCTCAAATTGCCTGTATTCTGCATTGTCTCTGAAAAATTTCCTGAACCGATCAATAATAATACAGGTAGACTTCGACGTAACAATTGTTCATTCAGCAACTGTTCCATCATCTTTCAATTCAGATTGCTGTACTTTCTTTCTTTCTTTCTTTTTACTGTTTTAATGTTTTTACTAATTTTACTAATTTACTAATGAATTTAATTAAACAAATAAATGTTTGAAATTACAATGGCATTGAATGAAGGGACTTACAACCCCTGCTGGAAGTTATGACTGCTGCAGCACCCCCGCAGTCATGGGAACAAAGTTGGGCACTTTAGCAGCCCTTAATGATTGACTGCAGGGGCAGGGAATTGTAGCTGCTCCAAAATGATGTCTATTTACAGAATTGTGGCTTACGGCCTCCTTACCTTATAGAGAGGCCAAAGTGAAGATCGGCCAGCTCTCTTTCATGAATGTGATTTCGGAAAGCTGCAAGGCAGAATGGCTGCTTCCCAAACGAGATCTACAAAAAAGGTAGATCTCCATGATGGAGAGTGGGGAGAAAGATATGAGACTTAGTGAAATGGGAAGCAGGCCCAAGACTTGTGTGGAGCCACTGGCGCAGGAACAGGCTATGTGTGAGCTAAAGAAGTGCTGCAGTGCAGGCCTGGGCATGTGCTAGGCCTCTCAGGATTTCTCCTACCCCTAAGGCAGCCCACACTCTGCTTAATTATCACAAGGGAAAGAACAAGGATTGGAAAATTGCAATTGAAAACTGATTTGTTAATTGGAAGAACAAGCCAGTGCATAATCAATAATTGAAGGATATGGAAAGAAAAGCTTACAAAAACTCCACAAGGATCTATTAATATCAGGAGCATTAAAGAAAGAAACTGGAGGCTTTATTTTAGTGGTTCAAGAATAAATTTTGCTGACTAATTACATGAAAGTAAAAAATTCATCTCATTACAAAGAATAGTAATATAGCCTTTGTAGTGAAAAGGATAAGACCATTTGATCAGTGGATGCAGCAAAATTGCACAAACTGACTATAAACAGTGTCATGATTAAGTTGCCAAAATTATTCACTGGAAACTGCCAGAGGTATAGATTTAAATGAGGTGAGAGGCTAAGCTGCATTAACAGTGGGATAGGATCAAGATCACGTGAAGTATTAGCACCACTTTATGATACCTTGGTAAGACCAAATTTGGAATATTGCATCCAGTTTTGGTCACCATGTTATAAAAAAAAATGTTGAGACTCTGGAAAGAGTGCAGTAAAGAACAACAAAGATGATTAGGGGACTGGAGGCTAAAACATACATATGAAGAAAGGTTGCAGGAATTGAATCTAGTTAATGAAAAGGACTAGATGGGACATGATAGCAATCTTCCAATATCTGCCACAAAGAAGAGGAGGGCAACCTATTCTTCAAAAATCCTGAAGGCAGAACAACAGATGGAAACTAATCAAGTCAACCTAGAAATAAGGAGAAATGTCCCGACAGAACAATTCACCAGTGGAACAGCTTGCCTCCATCACTGGGGATTTTAAAGAAGAGATTGGACAACCATTTGTCTGAAATAGTATAGAATCTCCTGTTTGAGCAGGGGATTGGACTAGAACAGGGCTTTTCAACCGGTGGTACGCTGATGGTACATCGGCACCTGGCAGGTGTTACGTTTACAATGGGTTGAAAAGCACTGTAAAAAAAAAGTGTAAAAAAAATGTAAAAGTGTAGTGTGGGGATGAGCTGAAGTGGCAGCAATGCAGCACAGGCCTGTGGGAGAGCCAGCTGGAGCCGCAGTGTTGCTGGGGCTCTACTGAGCACCCAAGATCCGTGCCGGGCTCCAGCTGATGCTGACGGGCCTGCCAGCATAGATCCATAGCTTCGTCCTGCAAAGTGCGGCTCACCCGGTGCTCTTTCCCACCGCCATACCGGCAGGTCCATCGGAATTAGGACGGCTCCGAAGGAGGTAGCTGCGGGGGGGGGGGGGGGAAGCAGGAGGTTTTCCAGCAGGTGCTGCCAGGCCTGCAAACGTGGTGTTGCCTCTCCGCTTTCTAATCCTGAAATTCCAGAGTAAAGTTGGGCAGCCTTTGAGCGCCGCTGACAAGCTGCAGATCTGCTGTAGTCTCGGCCGCCGCCCCCTTCTTTGGCTGGGCAAGGCTGCAATGCACGGTCTTTAGTCGGGGCTGCCAGCATGGAGGTAGGTGGGAGTGCCAGAAGAGCGCCGCTTTCCAGGACGGAGGTACTTGCAAGTCCCGCCCCAGCTATGGCGAGCGGTGACTGCGTCTATGCCCAGGGGGCGAAGAGAAGGAAACGAAAGGGCGTGGTGGCTGGGCTGCCTTCTGGCCCGCTGGATTCAGGGTTTTCCTTTGACTGGGGGCGTATGGCCTGACTCTCGCCAAAATGCAAATCCCTCTCTAAGCAGGGATTGGGAGGCTGAAGGCCTCTATCTTTGTGGCCATGCAGTTCTGAAATCGATGGGCTGCTGCAGGAGAGGAGAATCAAAATAGGGCAAAATAAGTGTAGTCCACCATAGTTTATTGATTGCAAAGTTTTCCTATCCCTTCCTGGGCTATTAAAATCACATTGGCAAGGTCTGTACTGAACACCTGGTTGGAAACTACTCAACCGGATTTTAGCCTACCCCCTTGTGCAATCCCGGGCCACATTCTGGAGGTAAGAGGATGTAGTAACAGGAGAGAGCCGCAAAATTGATTTGTTATTTATTCTTGCCTTTAGCAGCAATAACTACGTTGTTTGACGACTTTGCTAGCAACCTGCAGGCTGCGAACTTTCCTTTCCCCCTTGGAGAAAGAATTCAGAAATGTTAGATTTATTTTTCCTGCTAATTACAGTATACTTGTGGGTTTTTTAAGGAGCTTATGTGAAAAAAAAGTCTGAAAATTAAAGGATGTATGGATTGAGTTGTGAGACAGGGAAGGGAAGTGCATGGACTTATACACTTCCAGTTGCTGACAGGTGTGCCACTAATATTCTGACTTGACACCTGCATGCTCTCAGGGCCCAAAGATTATCTTCATTCTTCATAGGGTGGTATTGTGGATTAACTAAATTTTTCCGGGTTCTGATTTTAAGGTGAGTATCCTGAGCTACGGAGGCCTTTGATCTTCTTCTTGAATACATAATAATAAAATAATGAGAACTAAAGGCTCAAAGGGAAGGCAAATTAGAAAGAACGAGACCTTTTGGTGTCTTCAATTCCCTTCCTGTTAAGAGTTCCTTAATAAGGTTTGCTCTTCCTTCCCAACATCAATAAAAGTGATTTTTCCAGAAAATATGTGAAGAGCTGTAATTAGTGATTTAATTATGTTTTCTTTTTGGCTGTGTTTTAATTTATATATAATGTATGTTTAATTGAGGAGGGCTTGTAGAAGTGGCCAATATGGAGGCTGCACCTTGCCCTCCAGATCTCTGTCTCCCCTACTGATCTCTGGAGAGGAGGAAGGTGTGGCAGGGGAGCTGTGTGAGGGAAGGCTGCCTCAACAAGCCCAACATCCTTACCATGCACAATTGGCAATGGGAATTCCCTTTCGAGAAGGGCCAGCCTCCCTTGTGCAGGACCTGGGAGCACTGCTCCCCTGCCGCCTCCTCTTGCTCTTCAGAGATCTGTCAAAACAGAAGTTGGACTCAGAGGAAACTGCTTCCTGCAAACGTCCTCCACCTCCTGCTTTGTTGGGAGGGGGCACTGGACAAGGAAACACCAACAATGTCTGAGATTGGGAAAAGAACATCTCTTTAGTGTGCCACACACACACACACACACACACAAACACACACACACATTCCAAGCTTGGAGACTTGTATCCACATCTGAGCTAGCAAATTGCCAGTCATGCCTGGGCTTGGGGAGAAGATCCTCTCCTTCCTCTGTGGATAAAGGTCCCCAAACCTGGAATGTGGTGTGTGTGCATGTGTGTG
Source organism: Azemiops feae (assembly GCA_023970755.1). Classification (NCBI taxonomy): domain Eukaryota; kingdom Metazoa; phylum Chordata; class Lepidosauria; order Squamata; family Viperidae; genus Azemiops; species Azemiops feae. Next base: position 808,682 of record JALGBA010004009.1, read on the forward strand.
TGCGCACGCATGCGCTTGGCTGCTAGCAGTTTGGGGAGGCGAATTTGTGGGGCACTGAGTTGTCCCCACATCGAGTTAGCCAGTGTGACTTGTTCCGTTCTGACCCAGTTGTCTCGAGTCAGCTGTGTCCAGTGAGTGGCGTCGAGCAGGCCACGCCCACCTGCTAGGCGACTGGTGGTACTTGAATATTGCCATATCCTAAAAGTGGTACAATCTCTGAAAAGGTTGAAAAGCCCTGGACTAGAAGACCTCCAATGTCCCTTCCAACTCTGTTATTCTGTTATCTGTTCTGTTAAGAACCACTAAGAAAGTTAAGATCAAGTTTTGAAAATGAGTGGGTTAAAATTTTATGGGACTTTAAATCCAGAGAGACAGACACCTTGTTCATAACATGCCTGATATAATAGTTATTGAAAAGAAGAAAGTCAGTTCATTGTAGTTGCTATATTGGGTGATGTTAGTATTCAGGAAGAGCAATCCAACTCCCTCCCCCCAAAATATCAGGATTTAGAGATTGAAGTTGAACTTAGTGAAAGAAATATGGTGTTATGCCATTGTGATTGGAGCCCTTGGAGTAATACCTAAAGGATTCCCTCAATATCTGAAAATATTAAATTTATTGGACCTGAACAGTTAGGCTTAATGCAAATAGATAATTAATGCACACTATTTGCAGGGCTGGAGTGGTGAATCTTATGCAGAAAAGATGCATGTTAATAGGCCATTTAGGTATATCCTGTTGAGTTTCATCATGGCTAAAGTAATACACTGCGAAATAGGAGCTGTGCTGGGACCATCTACAGAGTAAATCAAGTGATATCAAAAGCTTTATTAGAAGTGAGCATTTTTATGGCTTCCAAAGGCAATGGGGCATGACCAATCATAGAAAGTCATCCCAAGAGGAGAAAGCTGAAGATTTCACTTTGATTTTCAGTTTTTGATAGAGAAGGAAGTTCCTTAACACAAAATAAGTGTCTTAAATCTTATTGCCTTACATCTCCTCCCCAATGCCAAAACATTGCCCTACCAAAAATCTAGTTACTGCCAAATTTATGTGATGTAATTTTGTGGATCATCAAAATGGGGTTGGAGCATCACATTAACCACCGTTGCTCTATCATAAGAACTATTGTTCATAGAACTTAATATTTTATAATGACTCAAAAATGTCAGAGTATAATGTATTTGCAATTTTAACAAAAGTCTGAACAAACATTCATTTTATATTTCATGCATATTTTATTATGTACATTCTGGAATTTATTTCTTCAAATATATTTGTATTTCTTAACCAGTTGCTACTCAATGCAAAATCTGTCTGTAATGAAATTGTTTTCATCCATGACTTAATTTAATTATGGATTAGAGGGGAGAACTGGCCTGCATCACTGAAATATGATGCAGAGGTTTGCCATCTTTCAGAGGTCTGCCTAGCCCAGGGGTAGGCAACCTCGGCTCTTTTATGACTCATGGACTTCAACTCCCAGAATTCCTGAGTCAGCGATGCTGACTCAGGAATTTCTGGGAGTTGAAGTCCATGAGTCATAAAAGAGCCGAGGTTGCCTACCCCTGGCCTAGCCAAAGGATATCAAGAAGGCTGTGGTGGGGGGATGTAGTAATTATCCATGAGTTTCTACCAGTATCTATAGGCCCTCCTCTGAAGAAACTCTGTTTGCATAACTATTTGTAGCTTATATATTGCTCTCCATGCTGTACATTGGCATCCTGTCAGGTCTGCTCAATTTTCAGGGGATGGGAGTGAAAAAATTTTAGACTAATGTATTGGGAGTTCAATATGCCTTTCCTTAATGAGAGATTTAGAGTTGTGCAAGAATTCATGGCCACTCTGACAAAAATGAACCTACCAAAATTATTGAGCACTTCCACACACTTTGGGGGGGGGGGAGGACCTCATAATGGATCTGATATCTTTCAGGGAAGACACAACGTGATTTAACAGTGAGGCACATTGATCTTGGCCTGGCTATGGACAGATCACATTTTGATAGCTGTGGAGTTCCATCAGGCATATATACCTCTTCAATAAGGAAGAATCTATTAGATTATTTTGTCCTAGGTGCATACTGTATCTCATGGGCTTTCAGAGAGAATTCAGAGAGATTTTCAAGGATTCAAGGTCAGTTCATGTGAGACAATGGCCTCCTGTTGAAACAGGAAGGCAGCCATGGCTTTGGAACAAATGGCACTGCAGCAGCCTCTTTCAAAGTATGTATAGTTTTTTATTCTTTGAAGTATTTAGGAAGGTGTAGCAGTAGCCAAGAGATGCTTAAGGTGCTATTGTAGGAAAACATATTTCAAATCTGACTGGCCCTTGATAAATGCTCACATTTGAACCTACACAATGATGTTATAGTAAGTAAATATTTTGCTGCTTTTATTACATCTGTGGAATATCACCCAGCTAAGTGTCCCATTCCATCCTACAGAAGGAGAATAATCAAGAATACCTGAAGGGCTACTATAAAGAATTCTTCTAGCAATTGGGCAAATAAAGCCATCCAGATCTGAGCCAACTTAGATTCTAGCTGCTCATTCTCAGTGCAAATGACATCTACATCATGTGAAGTCATCTGGGATTAGTTTGAGTCTGTGAATCTCAAAGAAGTGAATAGTACTTTCCATAGTATCCTACACTATTCTATTCCTCAGCTACATCCCGGCATCTTGGGCTAGCTTAGGATTTCCAAAGATGGCAGAAAGTTATATCTGAGCAATAGTCATTGTTTCTTTTGGTGAAGGAGTGTTTCCATTGGCTCTGAAAGATCCTGTTCAAGAGGCCATCACATGATCAAACTTGAACAACTTTAGACTAGTTTCTAACCCTCCTTTTTTTTCTGGTAAGGATGGTAAGTGAAAATGGATGTGATACAACATCATTTTTTGAAATATAATTTTATTGAAAAGTTTTAAAAATAAGATTAAAAATGAATACAAGATAAAATAGAGAAAGGAAAAAAGAAAGGAAGAAATAAAATAGCTAAAGTGCAAAAAGAGGAAAGAAGGAAAGAAAAAAGAAAAAAGATAAAGAAGTAGCTTCTGATCATCTTTACAGCAATTATAAACAAAATGATATATTTATCACTTTAGTTACATTGTGATTCTCTTATTTTGATATATTGTAATCAAAAACTAGCTCACTTCATCATACATTTTTTCACTTGTTTGTTTCAAATTTCAATAAAAAATTATTCATTTTAGCAATATGTTGATCATTTGTACACAATTCTGAATTTTGTCAGTCTTACAGTATCCAATACCCTAAATTCTTTTGTTTACTTTTAATCTTTCTGATAAAAGTGATAAATAGGAAAACCATTGTCAACTATGTCCTTCTGCCATCAATTTTATTTTGTATTCCCCTTGACAGAATTCTAGTATCTCACAGTATGTATCAAAATTCTATTCAAAGTTTGTATCTTCCAAAACTTTAAACAGACCCAGTTCAAATTGTCAAAGATGGGGAGCAAGTTCAAAGGATTCCAGAAGAAGCAGATTATGTGGAGTTACGATAATCAGGTTTCAGCGTGGAAACTGTATTGGTTTTATTTGGTTTTATTTATTTTCTGAATGACTGTGTCAGGAAAGTGCAACTTTTCTTGTCATCCTTGACCTATCAGTGGCTTTTGCTATCATCAGCCATAGCATGCTTTTGGACCAGCTCTGAGGAGGACAGTGTTCTTTGGTGGTTCTCATTTCTAAGGGGATGATGGTTCCTATCAGTGTTAGGGATGAAATATCTGCCCAGAGACTTCCATTCAGTAGAATGCCCTCATGCTCTCCACTCACTTGTTTTTAACATCTACATAAAATAACAGGTCCCAATAGTATCCTGATGATGTCTAGCTATATATATTAGTCTTGTGCCAAACAGGCAATGTAATAAAAGTGTTAACATGGCACCTGGAAGTTGTCAGTGCTGGGTGAGGAGGAATAGAGTGAAATTGAATCTCTCCAAGAATCTCTCTCTACTCTTATTTAGGTTTGTGGGCCAAATAATTCCAGAGTAGCAACATTTTTGGCTCTGAATGGAGTTCTATTCCCCTGCTGTCAACAATTTGGAGGTCTGATGGATTCCCAGCTTCAGCTCAAGGAGCAAATGTGGCCAGAATGGCTTTTGCACATTTACATCCTGCCTGCCAGTTGCAGCCATTCCTACATCAGGAAGACCTACTTCTTTCCCTTACATCTATCTTTAAACTACTGAACAAATAAGAGGAGACTTCATCTTTCTGTTCCTAGGACAAAACTGATTTTAGAGAAGATGTTAATTTGCATCAGGGATTTTTAATTTTAATTTGCCTTAAAGATGTTTCGCTAGCAGTGATAAATGATAATTTTTGAAATATAGAACCCCATTTAATCTTGAGCCTTTTCTTTCTCAAGGGCAACCCCAAAATGATAATTCGGTACAGATTCAAGGACCCCAAGATAGTAAATATATATCACGAAATCCAGTGTCTTAGTATCAGCTAAGCTGCATAACTGAGTGACTTAGTATACTGTACCATGTAATGGTTTATTTGAACCATATTTCTGGCTTAGTGAGCTGTATGACCTCAGCCACAAAACAGATTTCCAATTCAAGTGTGAAACCTTACAAACACCCCAACCACCTGCTAGAGCTTGTTGAATGCATTACCTCAGCATCTCAGCTGGCAAAGTTGGAGCTCATATAGCCTGTGCTAGTAAAATAAATTCCTACTGGTACCTTCTGTCACAATTAAACTGGCGAGAGCCAAGCTTGACTTCTATTACCTCTCCGTTTGCCATGTCCAGCCTCACTACGTATAAACACTGGGAATAAAGAGTATTTTAACTTTTAAAAAAATTAATTTTCAAACTTTCTTTTTTAAAAAAGAAAGATATCTAACTATAATTGAGACTAAGAGCATAAGTGAAATCTGTTTTCTACTTTATTTGCAGATTAGGGCTTGGAGTTACGTATTTGTGCAAATAAATAGCACATTTCTTGTGCCCTTTAGCAGGTAAGTTGGAATTCACAGAAAAGATAGCTTTTCTACAGTAACTACCTTTCTGAAAAAAGAAAAACTAAGAGGGAGGTTTGAAATGATAAACCATGGGACATTAGATCATTTCAAGACCTAATTTCACATAAAAGCCAATAAAAACTCTACATCATAATGAGCTTGCATATTTGTTCAATCATTAGTTTAATTATAGATGTTGCTGATACTCTATCTACATTAGAAGGATCAGGTATTAGGACACTATACCAAAGCACAACCATGCGCAGCAATGTACCAGCACTAAACTGAAGGTCAGTGGATGAAACATCATCTTCAGGAAATGAATGAGCTCTACCTGGGGTGCCAAACCAAGAGTCCTTAAGACAACAGCTCTAGCTCTTTGCTACTCAGCAGGCGAATACGCCTGCCCAGTCTGGTATAAATCAGCACATGCTGGGAAAGGAGATGTTGCTGTGATGAAGCTGGCAAAATTATTACCGGATCCTTAAATCTACCCCTCTAAATAAGATCTAACACCTAGTTGCCATATCGCAGAGAAGAAGCAGCATACAGAGAGGCTGAAATCATCTCTACCTAGACAACATCCTCTCTATGGCCTACAACCAGTTCATCAGAAATTAAAATCTGGGAAAATCTTTCTTAGGTTGATGGAAGATTTGAAAAATTTGAAAGCAGATGGACCTATGGAAAGCAACAAAGAACCAACACTGGATGGAGCCTATGGAAGAGCAGACACTTGGGTCTGACGAAAGCTGGGAAGTATGGAAATCATTGAATAGACTGTGCATGGATACAACAAGATCCAGAGACACTTGAGCAAGTGAGGTTATCCAGTGCCTTCTGTCCTTTGCAATTGTGGTTACCTTCAGACAGCAACATATATATATATATATATATATACATATGTGCACCTTCCCTTTGTGTCCTGATCAAATATACACTTGAGGACCTCATGGCAGCATGACAAAACACAATGTTGCTAGTTTCTGGGCAAAATTTGTTTAACTAGTACAGTGATGGCGAACCTTTTAGAGACCGAGTGCCCAAACTGCAACCCAAACCCCACTCATTTATCGTCGGTGCCGGATGGGCGTGGCCCACTGGGTGGGCGTGGCTGGCATGGGTGTGGCCTACTGGGTGGGCATGGCCAGCTCGATATCACTCGCGTCAGGGGCCAGCATTTTCTAAGCCTCTGGAGCTCGCATCCATGGCCGTGGAGCGATTTTACAGCGCTCCAGCAGCCCGATCCGGGCGCCGGAGGCCTGGGTAATGCGGCGGGTGGGGGGGAACAGCGGCAGCATGATCTATGAGATGGTGTGGGGGGACGGCAGCGGCAGTGCGATTCGCATGGCGGGTGGGGGCAGCGGCATGCGATCCACACGGTGGGGAAATGGCAGTGGCAGCGCGATCCATGCGGCTGTTGGGGAATGGTGGCATCAGGGTGATCCCTTAATGCAGGGATAGATTTTTCCTGATGCAAAATCCAGTCTTTGACTTAAATTACGAGGTTCTCAACTTAATTTCAAAATCTGTTGGCAAGCAATCAGCCCAGACTCTGGCAAAACTGACCCCTGTTCCTCCCTTCAAAGACTACTGCATGAAGAAAAAGAGGAAAGAAGGAAAGGGAGGGGTTCTAGAGTAAAAAGAAAAAGTTTAACCATAGATTTTGCAATGGAGCATAAAGGTGCAGTTGACACCACACCTGTCATTGCCAAATGAGGCCCGTGATTTCCATTCCACAACTCATGGAAATTACTTAATTCATGTCATTTGTATAATAATACAACAGTCATGCCAATTATTTGCATCCTGCAGCTCATGGTAATTACTTAATGCATGTCATTTGTGTAATGATATTATAATGTGTGATGTCATTGTGGCTTCTACAGATTCCTCACTGACCAGCCCACATTTGGCTCTTTGGACAATTTTCTCTGCTAATTGTACGCAGTATGACAATATCCATTTTTTTATGATAGAGAAGATATCACACACTTGTAATGTAATAATTCCTCTTCACCTGCTTTTAAAATACTTGATAGATTTATCTGTCCATCATGTCCTATCTCTGGAGATTATATTTATTATATTATTATATTTCATTATATGCTTTCTGTCAATTGGCTGTTTTTCTGGTAAAAGCAGGGCAGACATTTATAAATAAAATTGGCTAAACAGTGAAATAATTTATGCTCAGAGCTGTTAAAACACCCAAAGACGTGGAAGGTCTACAGTACAAGTATTAACACTTCCATAGTTATTTCTTGTAACCTTGTAGACTTCCAGACATGTAGATTACTGAATCTGGAATTAATCAACCCTGGAATATTTACAGGTGAAAGTTATCATCCACTCATTGGACTAGTTTTCTCTAATCTTGTTATCTTACAGTTGTGTAGTCTTCAACTCCAATAATTCTTAGTAATGGTCTTGCCAGCTGGCAGCTACATCTAGATGGAGGGAAGCATGCAAAGGGATATCCCAAGGTTCTGTCTTAGGCCAGCACTTTCAACATAGAATAACAGAATGACAGAGTTGGAAGGGACCTTGGAGATCTTCTAGTCCAACCCCCTGCTCAGGCAGGAAACCCTATAACATTTCAGACAAATGGTTGTCCAATTTCTTCTTTAAAACTGCCAGTGTTGGAGCACCTACGACTTCTGGAGGAAAGTCGTTCCACTGATTAATTGTTCTAACTGTCAGGAAATTTCTCCTTAGTTCTAGGTTGCTTCTCTCTTTGGTTAGTTTCCATCATTTGCTTCTTGTCCTGCTTTCAGATGCTTTGGAGAATAGCTTGACTCCCTTGTCTTTGTGGCAGCCCCTTAGATATTGGAATACTAGTCCTTCTTTTCATTAAACTAGACGTACCCAATTCCAGCAACTGTTCTTTATATGTTTTAGGCTCCAGTCTCCTAATCATCTTTGTTGCTCTTCTCTGTACTTTAGAGTCTCAACATTTTTTTTTACATTGTGGCGACCAAAACTGGATCCAGTATTTCAAGTGTAGTCTTACCAAGGTATTATAATGTGATTTTACTAAGGCATTATATCTTTACATCTTTGCATTATATCTTTAATCATTATATCTTTATAAACAATTTAGATGAGGGGATAGAAGGGGAAATCATCAAATTTGCAGACAACATCAAGCTGGGATGAATAGCCAACCCTTTAGAAGATAGACTTGAGATCTGGAAGGATCTTAACAGGCTTGAACCCTGGGCCCTATCCATTTGATGCAATTAAGTGGTGAGAAAAGTAAGAGTTTACACTTGGGCAAGAGAAACCAAATGCACAGGTATAGAATAGGTGATACCTGGCTTAACAGCTGTAACTGTGAGAGGGATCTTAGAGTCCTAGTGGACAAACATTTAAGTATGAGCCAGCACTGTGCTGCAGCTGCCAAAAAACCCAATGCAGTCTTAGGCTGCATTAACAGAAGAATAGTATCAAGATCATGTGAAGTGTTAGAACCACTTTATACTGCATTGGTATGACCACACTTGGAATACTACATACAATTCTAGTTATTACAATACAAAAAAGATGTTGAGACGCTAGAAACAGTGCAGAGAAGAACAACAAATATGATTAGGGTACTGGAGGATAAAACATATGATGAATTATTGCAGGAACTAGGTATGTCTACTATAATAAAGAGAAAGTCTAAGAGTGACTTGATAGTGGTCTTCTATTATTTGAGGGGATGCCACAGAGAGGAGTAGTCAACCTATTCTCCAAACACCTGAAAGCAGCATAAAAAATAATTGGAAAATTATGAAAGAGAGATCCAACCTAGAATTAAGGAGAAATTTCCTGACAGTGATAACAATTAATCAGAAGTTGTTGGTGCTGGAGAATTTTAAGAAGATTGGACAGTCACTTGCCAGAATGGTATAGGATCTCCTGCTTGAGCAGGGGGTTGGACTGGAAGAGCTTCAAGGACCCTTCCAAATCTGTTATATTGTTAAAACTGTGAATTAAAGATCTACACATCTGGAAAGATTTCAAGTTGGGAAAAGCTATCCAAATCTTAACTGATGCTAATATAATACAACCTAGGCCTTCAGTGGGCTGTCACTATCAGACCTCCATATCCTTCACCATTGTCCATTAGTATTCCCTTTAAAAAAGGTGTTATACTGTATTCAATTTAGAGATATGTTTGAAACTTTCAGCTTGTTCTTTAAAGACAAGCTGCTACAATTATTTTCCCTTTGTCTTTTTACAACATACAGTAATTAGAAATTGAAGTCCAAATTATTGTTTTTTTAAGGCAAGGAAGGATTTCATTGGAGCATAGCAGTGGTGGGATTCAGCCGGTTCGCACCACTTCAGCAGAACTGGTAGCTAATTTTTTTGTTGCCCAGGCCCGGAATGGACTTCCGGAAGCGGCATCCACACAGAGAACCGGTTGTTCACATATTTGAATCCCACCACTGGAGCATAGCATTACTTCTTTATTAGGCCGATACTCCAAATTCCTTTTATCTGAATATGTTTGTACTTGTGGTTCAGAGGAGACTGAAACCATTGTCCATGTACTTTTGGAATGCAGTTTCAACAGAAATACGAAGAATTCTCTTATTTCATATCTTCTGGGACAATACTCAGGACGCAGAGATTCTTACTGCAAAAAGTTTCTACTTTCTAATTCCCATGCTAGTATAAGCACTATTCTGGCTAAATTTTGTGCTGCTACATTTAAAATGTTTATCAAATACTCATCCCCAATTATTACATTTTATATACTTCTATTTGTTTTTATATTTTTACATGTGTTTATATATTTTCATGAGTTTAATCCTGGCCATTGATTACAATAAAGACAAATACAAGTACATGAGTTGCATGCAAATGTAAACAGCCATGCTTCTGGATTTCTTCCAGGTCAGTATGCAAAATCCAGGTACAAAAATAATGCTACACAGGCGTGTGTTTTAAAGGGCAGCATTCGAGATTAAGTAAGAATAACAAAGCAAAAAGCTAATCAAGCTGCTAAAAAGATTGTGGCTTCCTTCAATGCAATTGTTTATGCTTCAACTGGCTGCACCTCACCTGCAGTAATGATATTTTCAGATTTCACTGATAAAATAGATTACAGGTACTTACTTATAGGTACTTTTGTTGGACGTACAAACAAAAGAAAAACCTTATTTTTGTGTTCTCTATATCAAGGCAGGTTTTAGTTTGCCAGGATCTTTTTTCTTTTTTTAGCTAAACTGATGATTCACCAAAAGGAGTCTAATGCATTAAACATCGACTATTATTAAGAATTCCTGAACCCAGAAATTGCTTTTGAGCAACAGATTTGAATGAAGTTTAGCATTCTTCCATACACAAATCCACTACTTACCCTATATTATCTTTTTTTCAGCAGTATAATTTAGAGAATTGAGGATAGTGAGGTTAGGGCTAGGGTTAGGATTAGGCGCATTTCAAAATTGGTATAGGGATTGAATATAGAGATTGAATATGCTTGCCAATCTCCAGTCTCTTATGCGTCATACAGATATTTATTAACAAATCCAGATCTACTGTATCTCTTGCTGTTTGTGCTCAAAATGAAGTTTTATCAGTCAATATATTTACAGCTGGTTCTCTTCCAAAGTTCTAACTAGATCTTTCACATTCAAATTATGTCTCTTATTTTATTTCTAACATCTCACTGAGAACCCAAGAGATAAGATAAGATGAGATGAGATGAGATAACCTTTATTGTCATTTTTTTTTACTGTGGACACAACAGCATACATCAAAAATGAAATTTAGTTGCCCGCTCTCAAAGTAAAACACATACATGACACACACCTAAACATACTATGTACAACATATGTATAGACCCACACCCCTACATATACATAGCAAATAAATATTAAATACTGTCCATCTTGAATATATAACGGAAGGAGGAAGCTTGAGAGTTCACAAGGTTAATGCTGTATCCGAATGTATCCGAATGAAACTATGGCTGAATCTGGATGTTCTGCTACGGATACCACGAAGCCTCCTCCCAGAAGGTAACAAGGAAAACAGGTTGTGAAGAGGATGTGTAGGGTCCCAGATAATCTTATGGACCCTGCTCAAGCAGCGCTTCTGTGCTATGTCCTGGATGGGAGGGAGGGAACTGCCAATGATCTTTTCGGCCATCCTCACCACTCTCTGCATCGCCTTCCTGTCTGAAGCAGTGATGCTTCCAAACCAGACTGTGATGCTGTATGACAGGATGCTCTCGATCGTCCCCCTGTAGAAAGTGGTCAGGACAGGGGAAGGAAGATGTGCTTTTTTCATGTGACACAGAAAATGCAGGCGCCGCTGTGCCCACTTCACCAGTTTCTCACTGTTGAGCGACCAAGCCAGCGTACTCGTTAGCTTCACACCCAGGAATTTGATGCTGGTAACCATCTCCACAGATGAATCATTAATGCACAGAGAAGTGTGGCTGTGCCTGCCTTTTCTGAAATTGACAATGATCTCTTTGGTTTTTCCAGTATTTAAAACTAGGCTGTTTTCCTTACACCAGTTCACCAACCCCTCAAACTCCTTGCGGTAAGCTTCCACCTTGTCATCCTGAATAAGGCCCACTTCTGTTGTATCATCTGTGAACTTCACAATATGGTTGGTGGCAAACCTAGCACAACAGTCATGGGTCAACAGAGTGAACAGCAGCGGATGTAAGACGCAGCCCTGAGAAGAACCTGTGCTCAAGAAAATGGTATTAGAGGTACTTGTTCCAACTCGCACATATTGGGGCCTGTTGGTAAGAAAATCAAAAATCCAGTTGCACAAAGGAGTGTTTAAGCCTAAAAGGCCCAGTTTGTCTACTAGATGCTGGGGAATTATTGTGTTAAACGCCGAACTGAAGTCGACAAACAACGCACGTGAGTATTTCTTTCCTCTAAGTGCTTCAAGCTCAGATGGAGAACGGAAGAAATAGCACCTGATTTACTGTAGGTTTCACTCTGACTAATAAAGGTTTATATGCTGGAATAAGCAGCACTGAGAGATGGTCAGAGGAGCCCAGGTGAGGGCGGGGGATAGCTTTGAAAGCCTTCTTGATGTTGGAATAAGCAAGATCCAGTGTATTGTCCCCTCTGGTTGCAAAGTCCACATATTGATGGAAATGTGGGTAGCTTTCAAATCCACTTGGTTAAAGTCTCCCACTGCAATAAATACACCCTATGGGCGTATTTGTAAGTCAATGATGGTATGACAGAGAACCTTCAGGGCCTCTTCTCTGTTTGCATCAGGGGGGATATACACAGCTATGATAATGGTAACAGAGAATTCTCTAGGCAGATAGAAGAGTCTGCATTTGATGGTCAGAAGCTCCACATCTGGGGAGCACAGACTTGAAACCACCTTGGCATTATTACACCATCTGTCATTTATATAAAAACAGACACCCCCTCCCCGGGATTTGCCACTAAGAGTAAAACTGCTGTCCAGCCGAAATGTTGAAAATCCCATCAAGCTAACAGCACTATCTGGGACAGAGGGCTTTAACCAAGTTTCTGTTGCAATAATGACACAGCAATTTCTCACCTCCCGGTTTGTTGTTAAATCCACCCTCAAGTAATCCATTTTTGGTTCTAAGGAGCGAGCATTTGCAAACAAAATAGATGGAAGAGACACTCTGTAAGGTCTAGCTTTTAGCCTAGATGTTAGGCCTCCGCGTTTGCCACG
>JALGBA010004010.1:0-36600 GCA_023970755.1 Azemiops feae
GAGGTTTTTTAGGGAAGGGCTTCACCCCACAGCCTCAGAGATGGGAATGTCACACCCCACCAAGTGCATTCACACAACCAGAGGGGGGAGGGGCATCAGTTCTCCAAAAATCAGATGACTAGAAAACAGGTTGCACCATCTTGGCTGTGGGAACCGCCTCCACCTTTGTAAGCCACCCAGAGTTACCCTGCCAGAAGATGGGAGGCCAATAAATTTGAAAAATAAATTAATACATCTCAGCTTCAGACCTTTCAGTCCATTCTTGATTTAATAAACTGTCAACGCTGCTAACATTAGATCTTCTTGCTCTGACAAAATATGCAGAGCTGTGTGGTATTTTTAGAGTTAACTCAGATGATGCTGGGAGGGGAGGAGAAAGAATGTATGTGGGTAATTATATTAGATAAAGTCCTGCACTGCAAACGGAAGAGAACCTTTGACCTTCAAACTGATAGGCAAACGTGATTTATGACAGCAAATTATGGGAAGGAATATGTTGGCAAAATATGTGCTCAGGGGAGGAGAATTTAGATCTTGGCGTCCCTCATTCATGCCGTGCCGACATTTTGTTATCATGAATAAAAGATAAACAATGCCTGGAAGTTCTTTGAAGTGGTTCATTAGTCGGAACTATGACATAAACCAGAAAGAAACTTCAAAATACAAAAAATCTTACATCAATACGAAAAGACAATGCCGAAAGTGTAAAGAAGAAAAAACTTCCAACTCTATGACCTTCTCCCTATTCAGCCAACAATGCAGCCCAGAAGACATCAGTTCCCTTGTTATTGAGCTACCTTCCTCCAGCATCACTTTCTGGACATGTCCTGACAAGAAGGACCACAACCACAACAGAACAGAACCCCCAGAGTGTATCTGTGATTTTTCACTCCAGTGTCTCCTCTGCACATGGAGCCCAGAAGAAGTTCAGGATCTCACTGTAATTATGACCACCTGGGTCTTTGAGATCTCTGTGCCTTTGATAGAGACATCAGTCTGAAGCCATAAGCAAAGGATCTTGTATCAGAAAAGGATAAATTCCTTAGGTCAAGCTCTGAGGGAACACGTTTTGGGACAGGCTGGGGCTCTGCTCTTGATTGTACTTCTCTCTCCTCCCAGGTGAAGCTGTTTCTCTCTTTCTATCAGGAAAGTCTCTGGCATCTCCACCTTCTGAGAGTGCTTTGAATTCTTCCAATTGTTCTCTGCTGTTGGTGTTAGAAACAGGAAGAAGTTTAATAAAGCCCTATGAATTATGGACATGCTGTTTCTGGTTCTGATGCTGCTGATGTCCCAGCCGGTCTCTGTGAAGCTTAAAATGAAATGCCTGCTGAGTTGGGAGCACCAGGATGAAAATAAACCATGGAGCTACTACAGGTCAGGAGACCATCTCATTGGTATAGTCATCACTGGAAATGAACTATCGAATATAATGTTGTCTTTCAACATGGCTCCTTTTTTTCCATCTTCATCGTAAGTTGTTCAAGGTGATGGACTTGCATTCCCCCCATTTTCCAATTCTAACACTTTCCTTCTTTTCTTCTTCTTTTCACTTGCTTCTATATTACAGGATTTCTCTAATTTCCTGGATGATTTTGATTTCCTCTGTTTTCTTATTTTGTAGAAGAGACTCAAATCCAGAGATGGGGTTAAAAAAACCCAAAGACAATCCAGATTATTTTTCTCTCCCCAATCACTCCTGAATTCATCGCTTGAATTCATTTTATTTAAAGTAGTGATTGAAACACTTCTTGTTGCCTCTATTCAGCCCATTCTCCTATTTGTATAACTGATTATTGGTTTTGGATCAATATTGTCTTAAGACTCAGTAGTCTTGTGGAAACAAAAAGGAATAAATTCTTTAAAAAAATGTTGTTGCTTTTAATGATAATAACATGAACATTTTTTACAGTGAGTATTCTTTTGGTGTTTTATACACCCTACCATTAATTTTTGCCATTCAACTGGTCAACAAGTATCCCCAGCTCCTGCACAATATCACACTTGGCTACAACATTTATGACAATTATTTGAGCCCTTCACGTACTTCAGATGCCTTGCTGGACATTCTCTCTACTGGAGAAGGGAATGTCCCCAACTATGGCTGTGGAAGGAAGGAGAGCCTCCTGGCTCTTCTTGATTCAGCTCGCAGGGAAATCTACATCCAGATGTCAACATTAGCAGACACCTACAAAGTCCCCCAGGTTTGTGTGTGTTATTCTCTGTATTGTAAAGTGAGCGGGATGCTGGTGGGTGAGCAACAGATCCAAGCATACCTTCTACATGGAATTCAAGAGTTGTTTTTTCCATATTAGCAAAGATATCAATTATATTTTTTCTATTATGTTTATGTTTAAATTCCTTGTAAAAGGCCTGAAAAGCAGTAAGGTCCCTGTAGAGGACTTTCTCCCGGCTATTCAAAAAATATCCCTAGTTGTGGGTGAACTATTGGCATGTTCATTTTCACATAGAAATAATACCTGACATTCCAGTTGTACTCAAGTTGGCAATAGTAGTGTTCCTTTGTACAAACAAAGTGGAATGAATAGCAATTACAGGTTAGTTAGACTAATGAATATTGTGGCTAAAATATATATCATGTTCCTCTTAAGTAAACTTGAGGTTGGGTAAAACAAACGTATATTCCTTGAAGAAGAACAAGAAGGTTTTAAGTAGAGGAAAAGGTTTCACACAGTTCTATAATAATTAATCAATAAACTAATAATCTAATATTGACAACAGATTTCTTTTGAAATAGCTAATTACACAATATGTCAATCAGGTAAACAACGGTTTTCTGGCTTTATAGATGTTACTGCAGCATTTGATACAGTAAATGGAGAAATATGATGGAGGAAATTGATTTCCCTTAAAATGGAACTCAGACTGTTGGCCCTGATCCAAGCCCTTTCCATAAGCCCTTGTTTGAGAGAGAGGTTTGGGCTCAGTGGAGCCACGAGAAGAAGGATAGATACTTACCTAGGTGTAACATAAAAGAGTACATATTTGAAAGCATCTTATTCAGTCTAGATATTAATGACTTACTAAGGAAGGATTCTCATGTACATGCCTAACGTGCTAAATTGTTTATTTATTTAGCATATGGCAAAGGTATAAATAGCCAGGAGACTATATAGTGTTTGTTTCACAGCCGAGGAATGCTAGTCTGTTCTGTTTGTGCTCATGAGCTCATCCAAGGTGCCCCACGGGGTGAACTGGCTCCACACCAGAAAGACGAGAGGTCTCCTGTGGCATCATCCAGGCCTTCTCTCACCACCACTGCAATGTCGCCTCGCAGTTGGGTGTCACATCTGAGCAAGTCCAGCACGGGCAGGGGCCCAACAGTCTGCATGAAACACGCCACATTTCCCACCAAAGTGGTACCTATTTATCTACTAGTGTTGTCACAGGCTTTCGAACTGCTAGGTGGGCAGAAGCTGAGGCAAGCGACGGGAGCTCACCCCGCCATGCAGTGACAGAACTCGAACTGCCGGAACAGATTCAGTGTCTTTAAGCCACTGAGCCTCTTACTTGCTAAATACACCTTGGTTTAAACTGATAATGCAGTACTGTTATCCTATGGGTTAATTGGGTAAACTCTTGAGAAAGCTTGACTCCTAATGACATAATAATTCTCTGATTATTGATAAATGAAAGTCAAAAGTTGTGGTCTTTGGAAGACAAATGTAGCCAATATAGCAAGTAACACCTTTCCTTACCCAGTGTTACTTTTCTCTGAGACTGAATCTTGGGTCTGCCATCATCAAAGGAGCCCACTTAGAGCAACAGCAGGGTTGAATTTACTGCTTAAAGTTTTAAAAAAACCCTCATAGCTGTCCAGCTTTCCTCCCAATTATTAGAGTATATAATGCCAAAGTTACCCCCAAATCCTTATATTGGACTGAAGTTTGGGGCTTAAAATATAGAGGAACAAACCCAGTCAGTGGACCCGAGGAGTATTTTGGAGATGGATAAAAAGACTTCAGTTGCTGACTCAGAGCTGGATTGGATATTTATACAGTTTCATCTTTGTCTAAAATCAGGGAAAATACAGCCATGTGAAAAGGAAAGTCCATCCTCTTTTAGTTCTATGATTTTATGTATCAGGACATCTGATAAAAATCACTGGTCCTTAGCAATTCTTAAAAGTAGGTAACTACAATCTCAGATGAACAACACACAACATAGTGCAAGGTGCCCAGGTCCTCTAGCTGCGAAACAACCCCAAATCCTCACCCCTCCATCACCCTGCTTGGCGATTGGTGTGGCATGTTGATGCTGATAGGCTGTGTGTGGTTTTCACCAGATATGGCCCTGTGTGTTATGCCAAACTTCTCCACTTTGGTCTCCTGTCCAAAGGAGAATGTTCCAGACAACTTGTGATTTGTTCAGGTGCAACTTGGCAAACCTCAACCGGGCTGCCATGTCCTTTTTCGAGAGAAGAGGCTTTCTCCTGGCAGCCCTTCCAAAGAAACCCTGCTTGTTCAGTCTTTTTCTAATTCTGCTGCCATGAACATTTAACATGCTCACTGAGGGCTGTAGAGTCTGAGGTGGAATTCTTGATTTTTTGCAATATCTCTGAGCATTGGGTGAACTTGCTGGGATGTTCACTCCTGGGCACATTGGGAAGTGCCTTGAATGTTTTCCACTTGTGAATAATCTTCTTCGCTATAGAATGACGGACTTTAAATTGTTTTGAAATGGCCTTGTAATCCTTTCCAGATTGATAGGCAGCAACAATTGCTTCTCTAAGATCATTGCTGAAGTCTTTACCTTTTGGCATTGTATTAATACACAACTCAATGCTGGAGACTGACAAACTCCTGAAACTTTGGCTTTTATAGAGGCAGTCATACTTGCTGATGATCAATTAATCAAGGTCACTTGATCAGCAGCACCAGGCTACCTGTAAGGACCCACTCCAACCCACATCTTAAGAAAGCAGAATTCTTGGAAACAATCTCTTCCAACAGGAACTTTTATTAAGAGTAGTTGATAGCAGGCATAATCGACCGGATCTGAGGGATTCCCTTACAGATCAATGTTTTAAAGTGTCCCTCAGCAAACCCCACCCCACAGTTCTTCCAGGTGATTCAGACCGGCAAATTTCTAGGTGCTAAATCCAGGAAAGATAACATCAATCCGGCTACATTGTGCACCATCATTCAACAGCTCTTCACACCTTATTTTGATGACGGAGAAATAAATCAGATTCCGGAGGCTTTATCTTTTCACCCCCCTGCCTGGTAAGGAGAAATTCAGAGGGGC
The DNA here is from genome assembly GCA_023970755.1 of Azemiops feae. Classification (NCBI taxonomy): domain Eukaryota; kingdom Metazoa; phylum Chordata; class Lepidosauria; order Squamata; family Viperidae; genus Azemiops; species Azemiops feae. Next base: position 5,266 of record JALGBA010004010.1, read on the forward strand.
ATAGGATAAGAGGCAAATGGTTACATTGTAATGGTTAGCAGACCCAAAGGCAAATAAACAAAAGGTTACTTTGTAGTGAATAGAGGAAGTGAACGTAATAAAACCCGCATGCATCTCCCCCCTCCCCCTTGGGAGTATGGCAGGATCCAGGGAAGGGTAAGAATTGGTTTTAGATCAGAGAAGATAGATAGAAAGGAAATATAACTGGATTCTGACATTACCTCTTAGTCTCTTCATACCTATGGAAGCAGTCAGGGTGTGTTTTGTCTTTTACACACGGCTTCTCCATTTTGCCTTTCTTTTTGTAAAATAAATGATGACATGGTGTAATATGTCATGGGTTATTGTTCATCTGAGGCTGTATTTACCTACTTTTAAGAACTGCTTAAGACCAGATGCTTTTTGCTATGTCCTGATATGTAAAACCACAGAACTCAAAGAGGGCGTCCTTTCTTTTCCATATGGCTGTAATTCTTGGTGTGCAGTTAAACCTCTGGAACCTGACAGAGTCCCAAAGTTCTCTGTATTAGAACATACAATATTGCAAATAAAGCCCTCTTGGATTCTGCAAGTGACAAATTATATTAGGAGTTGTGACCTCCCCATCTCTTGTATAACTAGAGAACGAGCCAAAAAATAATCAAGACAGGATAGAAATAAAAAGAAAAAAGAAAAAATCTGGAATCCAAGAATCTGGAATATTGAATGTCAACTGCATAAGAAAGAGAGAGATCAGAATCCTGCACTGCACATTAGAGAAACTCCCTGTTGGGATACTTGTGTTAAAGCAATATATTGACTCTGCAGTTAGAGTTAAACATTTACATATAATACATAATATATGATTCATGTTTTTTATTCTTATTCTTTCTTATTTCATTTGTTTCTTGTATTCAATTTTTATATACAATGTTGTTAATGCTTTGTATTTAATATTCTGTTTCTTGATATGGCATAATGGCTAATCAACAATTAGCTATTTAATTTGTTCATCAAAACAAAGTTGAATTTATTAAAAGCTAATATTTTGGACTTTATCTAACCCCCAATATAACACAGCTTTCTTCATTGCTTTTTCAGATCAGTTATCATGGTGCTTCTGAGGCTCTGAGTGATAAAAGGAAATTCCCTTTTTTCCACCAGATGTTCCCCAAAAAAGGATTCCACTACCCAGCAGTTGTCCAGCTGCTCCTCTATTTCAGATGGACCTTGATTGGCCTCTTTGCTTCAAACACAGATAATGGAGAGAATTTCATGAGGACTTTCACTCCTATGCTTGTCAGAAATGGAATTTGTGTGGTTATATCACAACTGTTCTCAACAACTGAATATACAGCAGCCCTTGGGGATGCCATCTCTAAGTGGAGACAAGTCAATGTCTTTGTTCACTTCCTGGAATATATTCCCATTATAGAAAGAATTCGTCCTTTCCATTTGGCACTTATGCGTTTGACAGGACCCGTTGAAGGGAAAGTCTGGATCAATACAGTTTTTGAAAGATATACATTGAAAAATGACAGAATTTACAAATACATCCATAGTATTTGGAGCTTTGATTTTATGCCATATAAGAGGCCATTGGATGATGCCTTTGAACCCTATTTCTTTGTGGAAGATCAATTTGAAAATCATTATTTCCATTGTTCTCTTTCCAAGCACCACTTTTCTGTCAAAGGCCGGAGAAGATGCACCCAGAAAGCCCCACTGGAGACCCAGGAGAAAAGGAACAGGAAAAGGGTCACAAATAATTCCCATTTGTACAGTATAATGAAGACTCTGGCCCAGGCCTTGAATGCCGCCTATTCCTCCAGATCGAGGAGGAGAAGGAAGGAGGGAGAAAAGATCTTCGAGGCTCCAAGGCTGCAGCCATGGCAGGTATGGGGGTCCCAATATGGATCCATTAATCTCGGTTCCTTTGGAGAGGGAATCCAGAGGGGAAGGAGGGGAACTACCTCAACCTTCTTATGTTGCAAAAGATCAAGAGGTTTGACCAATCTAATTGCTTGAGACATAATCTTCTAAACACCAGGCACCATGACAGATAAATTTTGGTTTTACACGCTGCTAATTGTAAAAGGATGTTTGCATTTTAAAATATACTCATGTCTTTATTGTTTGTGATTAGCATAGTAGAAGTTTACATCTGTAAGTTTGAAGGACACCCTGAGACCATCTAGCCCAACCCTCCTCTCTGCAGGAATCCCAGTGAAAGCTTCTCCCACTGATGGCTGCTCAGTCTTTGCGTCATCAGTGAAGGGGAGGCTGAACTCCTCTGCTTTAAGGGCTCAGCTCTGAAACGGCTCCTCCTTTCAGGAGGTTCTTCCTCTCCTTCAGCCGGAATCTCCTCTCTTGTGGCTGAGCTCCTTTCCCCATTTCCCTCCCTCTGGAACAGCATTGAAGAGACCTGGAGCTTCTCAAGGTCTCTTCAATGAGACCTTCAATGAGATAAGATAAGATAAGATAAGATAAGATAAGATAAGATAAGATAAGATAAGATAAGATAAGATAAGATAAGATAAGATAAGATAAGATAAGATAAGATAAGATAAGATAAGATAAGACAAGACAAGACAAGACAAGACAAGACAAGACAAGACAAGACAAGACAAGACAAGACAAGACAAGATAAGATAAGATAAGATAAGATAAGATAAGATAAGATAAGATAAGATAAGATAGATAAGATAAGATAAGATAAGATAAGATAAGATAAGATAAGATAAGATAAGATAAGATAAGATAAGATAAGATAAGATAAGATAAGATTTATTATCATTTTTAATACTGTGGACCCAACGGCACACATCAAAAATGAAATTTAGTTGCCCGCTCTCAAAGTGAAACACATACATGACACACACCTAAACATAATATGAACAACATATGCATAGACCCACATCCCTATATATACGTATCAAATAAATATTAAATACTGTCCATCTTGAATATATAACACAAGGAGGAAGCTTGAGAGTTCGCAAGGTTAATGCTGTATGGAATGAAACTATGGCTGAATCTGGATGTTCTGCTTCGGATACCACGAAGCCTCCTCCCAGAAGGTAACAAGGAAAACAGGTCATGAAGAGGATGTGTAGTGTCCCAGATAATCTTACGGACCCTGCTCAAGCAGCGCTTCTGTGCTATGTCCTGGATGGGAGGGAGGGAACTGCCAATGATCTTTTCGGCCATTCTCACCACTCTCTGCACCGCCTTCCTGTCTGAAGCAGTGATGCCTCCAAACCAGACTGTGATGCTGTATGACAGGATGCTCTCAATTGTCCCCCTGTAGAAAGTGGTCAGGACAGGGGAAGGAAGATGTGCTTTTCTCATGCGGCGCAGAAAATGCAGGTGCTGCTGTGCCCGCTTCACCAGTTTCTCACTGTTGAGCGACCAAGTCAGCCTACTCGTTAGCTGCACACCCAGGAATTTGATGCTGGTAACCATCTCCACAGGTGAATCATTAATGCACAGAGAAGTGTGGCTGTGCCTGCCTTTTCTGAAATCAACAATGATCTCTTCGGTTTTTCCGGTATTTAAAACTAGGCTGTTTTCCTTACACCAGTTCACCAGAACTCAAAATGTCTGTTGTTAAGCAAGATAGTTGTTAAGTGAGTTTTGCCCCATTTTACGACCTTTCTTGCCTTTTCTGGTAAAGTGAACCATTGGAGTTGTTAAACAAGTAACATGGTTGTTAAGGGAATCCGGCTTCCCTGTTGATTTTGCTCATCAGAAGCCCCAAAAGGAGATCACGTGACCCTCAAACACCGTAACCATCATAATTAGATGCCAAGAATTCTGATTTTGATCACGTGACCCTGGGATGCTGCAATGAGCGTCTGAAAAACTGTCATAAGTCACTTTTTTCAGTGCCCTTGTAACTTTGCACGGTCACTAAATGAACGGTTTCTCATAATCAACCTGATGTTTTCTAGGCATTTATGAATAATCTCTTTTTTCTATGATTCATTTTTTTTGTCACCTGCTCTAGAATGTTTCCTATAACTTACCAATTGCAACAATTATATTTTATTAATATATATTTTGCCAGTATATGGTTGAGAAATTTTGCTGAACCTTTCTTTTTTATTTATGAAGATAGCAGAAGTACCTGTTTTTCTAAATAAGCATATTTTGATGTTAGACAACTGCAGAAGAAAGATTCAAATGTGTAAAGGCTAAATGGGATTTTTAAAAAAGGGTTTCAGATTTTAAAATTCCTGGATGTTCCCATTGTAGTTCCATCCTTTTCTGCAGAAGAATGAATTTTTCAATATTTCTCATGATAAACTGTACTTGGATCAAAATGGAGATGTAGTAGCAGATCTGGAAATCCCGAGCTGGTTGATTCTCCCCAAGCAGGATCCCATCGAGCAGGAAATGGGGAGTTTGGAAAAACAGAGACTTACTATCGACGAAGATGCTCTTTCACAGCTAAAGTTGCTCAACAAGGTCGGAGAAATTTTGGTGTCTTTCCTCTTTTTCCAAAGATTTAGAACCCATTTCATGTGGACTAAGGCTAGTTACCAGGGTCAGTGACCTTCACTGAGAATTGAACATGGGGAGCAGAAACCTTACAGTTTTCTTTCTATAGACCACTTGGGAGGCTTCAGTACTATTGACCAAGGTGTTCTTCAGTTGCTGTAATATTGAAGACTGTTGTAAGGACCCACCTCAATTTACATCTTAAGAAGACAGAACTCTTGGAACATCTCTTCCAACAGGAATCTTTATTAAGAGAAACTGACTGAAGGCATGCTAGACAGGATCTGAGGGGTTCCCCCCCACACACACCATTCAATGTTTTAAAGTGTTCCCAAGCAGCCCCACTCCACAGTTCTTCCGGGCGATTCAATCTGGCAGATGTCTGGGTGTTAAGTTCATCAGATCCCAGGGATTGCAATCTTCCCCCCCTTTTCCCTCACTGCCGGTAAAAGGAGACTTCATAGGGAGTGAGATGAAAGGCAGATGGCCGCATTGTTATGGTTAGTACTCTCGAAGGGAATCCACAGAGGTTACTTTGTAGTTAATAGAGGAAATGCCAGTCAAAAACACCCATGCTTACCCCCTCCCCCTTAGTAGTATGACAGAATCCAGAAGAGAGCAAGAATTGGTTTTTTCTCAGAGTAGGTAGCTAGATATGAAATATAATTGGATTCTGACATCCGGCTCCCCTTAAAAATAAGAGAGATCCACCTGTAGAGAAAACAAAACAGGTATAAAATTTAGTCTGGCTTGTTAGGATACTCTGTATGAAACTTCTTTAAAAGCTTCCGGGCTCTGATATGATGTTTATGGACCCACTCGTTTAGTGAGGAGGGGAGGTGTTTCCATACTACTAGGTATTGAGTTGTCCCATGATATTTTCTAGAGTCCAGGATTTCCTTTATTTCGAAGTGTTGTTCTCCTTCCACCATGATTGGGGTTGGTGGTGGGGGGGGATTTTTGGCCGTAAGGGTGACTGTTGTTCTCTTTTCAGCAAACTGCAGTGGAAAATTGGGTGTATTTGCCTAGGATTTTTGGGTAATTCTAATTCTACTGTTACTGGGTTTATGATTCTTTTAATTGGAAAAGGCCCTATATATTTTGGTCCAAGTTTTTTACAGGGTTGTAGGGATTTTAGGTATTTTGTAGACAAGTACACCATTTCTCCTATAATGAATGGTGTGGGCTCCACCCTTTTCTTATCTGCTTGTGCTTTGTATGCTTGCCTAGCTTCATCTAGGGCAGTGGTGGCAAACCTATGGCACGGGTGCCAGAGGCGGCACTCAGAGACCTCTATGTGGGCACGCGCGCCGTCGCCCCTGTCCTAGACCTTCAGCTGGGTTTTATAAAAACCTTTTCGCTTTAGGCCTCCGCCGTGTGGAAAAAAAAAGATCTTGCAAAGTTGGAATTGATTGATTGAACTTTTTAGTCCCACCCAGTCTGCCATTACCACCGCAGCCACACCCAGCCAATGGGCCACACCCAGCCAATGGGCCACACCCAGCCAATGGGCCACACCCACCCAATGGGCCACACCCACCCGGCACTCGACGATGCATAAGTGGGTTTTGGGTTGCAGTTTGGGCACTCAGTCTCAAAGGTTCCCCATCAATGATCTAGGGCTTTTCTAACTATTGGCCAGGTGTTTTGTAATTGTTCCATCCGTTCTTTCAGTGATGGGATTGCCAGTTTGTTTGGGGTTAGTTCTGGCATGGGGTTGAAACTTTGACCGGTAGCTATTTGAAAAGGAGTGTAACCTGTGCTGGAGTGGACTGCATTATTGTAGGCAACCTCTGCAAACGACAACAGGTCCGTCCAATCTGCTGGAAATTTAGAAAACATCTTAAATATTGCTCAAGTACTCCGTTACATTTTTCTGATTGACCATTTCCCTGAGGATGATGGCTAGATGTCAGTCCCTGGGTGGTCCCTAAAAGAGATAGAAATTCCTTCCAAAATGCAGATGTAAATTGCACTCCCCTATCAGATATGATGCGTTGGGGTGCCCCATGCAATCTGTAAATATGTTGCACAAAAAGTTTTGCTAAAGCTTTTGCGGTGGGGATCTTTTGGCAAGGAATAAAGTGAACCTGTTTGGAAAATAGGTCCGTGACCGTCCAAATGACAGTATTCCCATTGCTTTCTGGTAATTCCACTATAAAATCCATGGCTATTTCCCTCCAGGGGGCTGAGGGATTTGCCACTGTTTGTAACAGTCCTGGTGATTTCCCTTGCAGCCTTTTTGCCATTGCACACTTTGGGCAGCTGGCCACGTAACTTTCTATGTCTTTTTTCATGGATGGCCACCAAAATTGCCGTTTAATTAAGTGTAATGTTTTTACAAATCCAAAATGCCCTGCTGATTTTGTGTCGTGGCAAAGTTGCATGAATGTGATTCTTTGGGTGGTCGGTATATATAACTTCTCCCCCACCCAAGGCAGTCCGTCTTTCATTGTGCACACGTGTTTATTTTTCTGGAACCATTCATCTGTTTCCAAACTTTTCCGGAATTCAATTCCGGTCTGGCTATCCAGCTGTGGTTTTAATTTAACTTGGGCTCTGGTAGTCACTGGCGCTGCCAGTTGTGATTCTCCCATGATCGGTTTAGAGTCAGTGGCTCGCGTGCTGTTATATTGGGGCATGCGAGATAATGCATCTGCCAGAAAGTTCTTTCCCCCCGGCAAATGCTTGAGCTTAAAATTGAATTGGTGAAAATGCTGGGACCAGCGGGCTTGCTTGGGGCTGAGTTTTCTGGGTGTTTTCAAGGCTTCCAAATTTTTGTGGTCTGTTCACACCTGGAAAGGGATTTTATTGCCTTCAAGGAATTGGCGCCATGTAAGTAATGACCAACGTATGCCATATGCCTCTTTCTCCCACACGGGCCAGCGCTGTTCCGTTTCAGTGAGTTTCCTGGATGTTTGTCCATGTCTGGGTTCCTCAGTACTGGTTCGGCAGAAAAGAGTCTCTTTAATCTCTCAAATGCCGCTTGGTATTCCATTGTCCATTTTAGTGGCTGGCTAGGTTTCACTGAGGATTCTCCCTCCGTTTTTAGTAAGTTCATGAGGGGAAGGGCTATCTGGGCAAATGAGGGGATGAATTGGCGGTAAAAGTTTGTGAACCCCAGGAAATTTTGCAGTTGCTTTCTTGTGCGAGGTGGTGCCCATTCTAGTACTGCCCTGACCTTCTCTGGGTCCATTTCAATGCCCTGTGAGGATATGCAATAACCTAGGTAGTCTATTCTTTCCTGGTGGAATTCACATTTTGATAATTTGGCATATAGGTGGGCGGCTTGCAGTTTCTTTAAGACCGCTCTGACTAGGTTGACAAGTTCCTCTTTTGATTCAGTGAAGATAAGGATGTCGTCTAAATAAACCAGGACCCCCTTATTAGGTGCTCACTTAGTACCTCGTTGATTAATTGCATAAATACTGCGGACCCCCCTTGTAATCCAAATGGCAAAACTTTGAATTGGTAGCACCCCATTGGGCAGTTAAATACGGTTTTCCATTCATCCCCTTCCTTAATTCTCACATGGTAATACGCTTCCCTTAGATCTAGTTTAGTAAAAAAAAATCCTTTCGAGAGGTGTGATAACATGTCCTTCATGAGAGGTAGGGGGTATAGGTTGCTTTCACTGATTGCATTCAAAAGCCGGTAGTCCACGCATAAGCGTAGATGGCCATCCTTCTTCTCTCTAAAGAGGACTAGAGCGGCCATTTTAGGCTTGGCTGGATCAATGAACCCCCTTTCTAGGTTTTTCTTTATGAATCTTTCCATTTCCTCCTCCTTTGGGCTCATGGAGTATAGTCTGGGCTTCGGGAGTTTTGCCCCGGGCTTGAATTCTATGGCACAGTCCGTGGGTCGGTGGGGGGGAAGCTCATCCACCCTCTCCTTGCTGAAAACTTCAGCCAGGTTTCTGTATTCCTCTGGTATTTCTGGTAGCCCCTGTAATTCTTCTCCCATGGATGCTTTTTCCGTTCTTAATTTTGGTGGTTCCCCTTGGGGTTTTAAGTCCGTAGGGTCCCCTTTTGGGAAATTGATTTTTTCAGTCCTCCAATTTACCCAGGGGTTCCATTTTGTTAACCATTCCAGCCCTAGGATCATCGGGCATTTCATGCCTGGGGTCACTACAAATGTTATGTCTTCCTCATGATTTCCCAGGGATAGGTAATGTGACTAGGGGTAATGTGACTAGGGTAATGTGACTAGGGTAGCTGGCACCCTCCCCCTGCTAGGGACCCATCTAACTGGCCAAATGAGATTGGTTGTTCCATCCTCTTCACCAGAATGCCCAAATTTCCCACTAGCATTGGGGTAATGAGGCAGCGGGTGCAGCCAGAGTCTATTAAGGCTTTCACTTTGACAGTTTCGGGCATGGAGGTGGCTAATATAGTCACTGTCTTGAGGATGAGTGGGATGGATCCACTTACCAGGGGTTCACCCTCCGAGCTGTCATCTGGGGCGTCCACCAGCCCTGCGGTGTAGGCTGGAGTTCTTTCCCCAAGATGGGCGGAGGTAGGGGATTCCACAGCCTCTATCCCTCTCATGGCAGATTCTTTTGACTTAGCTGGGGACTTCCCGGATTTGCTGGCCGGTGATCTGTCAGGGTTGTGCTGGGGGGCTTTCGAGCGGCATTCTACAGCCCAATGCCCCTCTCTCCCGCATTTGAAACAGCCCATTAGCTTCTTGGTCATAGCCGATGGCTTTGCTGGTTCGTGCGTCGGCTCAGGCGGTGAGCAGCTCCATTCTTTTCCTCGGTGGTGCCTCTTCAGTAGGTTGATCTCTGCTTCCTCTGCCAGGACGTACCATTCGTCGAGTTTGTGTGGGTCCCCCCCGGGGCAGACAAGCGTCATATAGGTCGTCATTCAGACCGTCTTTGAAATGGCTAAGGAGGGTGTCTTCCAGCCAGTTCAGCTTGCTGGCAATGGTTCAGAATTCTTGCGCATATTCGGCTACTGGCCATCTGCCTTGCCTCATCGTTTTGATCCTTTCGCGGGCTTTGTGATCAGCCAGGGGGTCTTTAAATCGCCTTCTCAGAGAGGACATGAAATGGTTGAAGTGGTTGTGCTCTGGGGCATTGGAATCATGCAAATTCACCACCCAATCAGTGGCCAGCCCATCCAGAGCAGATTGCATGATCCGGATACAGGCTTTGTCGCTAGGGATGTGCCGCCCATGTTCCTCCATGTAGCTGAGGACTTGGGTTAGGAAAAACCCCAAGCGTGTCGGTTCCCCCTTGAATTTCGCATCCAGCAGCAGGAGTCTTTGCATGGATCGGCGCCTTCTTCGTCGGTGGTATTGTCTTCCATCCGGATCGCCATCTGTGGGTCAGCGGGAAGAGGGGACTACTGGATCAGCAGATGTCCCCGGGGCTGCAGGTTCCAATTCCCCCTCAGTGTCTCTCCAGTTGCGGCTCCAGGAGTTGGTGCGGCCATGGGGCTCAGGATTCTCCTCTCCTAGGGAGCTGAGGGTTCTCTTCATCAGGTCGATAGCTTTCTCTAGGATCCAGTTCGAGTGCTGTGCCCAGCTTCCTTCATCTTCACTTGTGTGCAGGGATCACTCCATTTCCCGCTTCCATCCTGGTTGGTTGGCCCCCTGTCTCAGGGTCACCTTTCTTGATTTCTTTTCCCACTCGCCTTTCTTTCCAACGCCCATTGACCACTGAGGTTTGTGGTTATGCATCTCCACCACCTCTTCTCCTGATGAATCTGACCTTTCAGGTCCGGACATTTGGTAGGTTTTCAGTCGGGGCAACGGCTCCCTCTCGGGGGGGGCTTTCCCTTTTCCCCGCTTTGTCGTCTGACATGGTATTTTTTGCAAAGTCCCACGGCAAGGTTCTTCCTTCCAGGTTGACCAATTTTGCAGATCCTGTCTAATGTAAGGACCCACCTCAATTTACATCTTAAGAAGACAGAACTCTTGGAACGTCTCTTCCAACAGGAATCTTTATTAAGAAAAACTGACTGAAGGCATGCTAGACAGGATCTGAGGGGTCCCCCTCACCATTCAATTTTTTAAAGTGTTCCCAAGCAGCCCCCACTCCACAGTTCTTCCGGGCGATTCAATCTGGCAGATGTCTGGGTGTTAAGTCCATCAGATCCCAAGCGTTGCAATCTCCCCCCCCTTTTCCCTCGCTGCCGGTAAAAGGAGACTTCATAGGGAGTGAGATGAAAGGCAGATGGCCACATTGTTATGGTTAGTACTCTCGAAGGGAATCCACAGAGGTTACTTTGTAGTTAATAGAGGAAATGTCAGTCATAAACACCCATGCTTACTCCCCTCCCCATTAGTAGTATGACAGAATCTAGAAGAGAGTAAGAATTGGTTTTTTCTCAGAGTAGGTAGCTAGAAATGAAATATAATTGGATTCTGACATCTGTTTTTAGCAGATTCAGCCATGTCCAACCTGGGATGAGAAACCCTCAAGTGCTGGAGGTTGTGTTGTTAATAAGGTCAGGTTTGCTTGTCCTCAAATAGCAAAGTGGGAGGGAATTCTGTTCAACAGTCCCTGAATTGAGGTTTGGACTGAATGTGATGAAATTGTATCATGACTGGATGGAGTTCCTGCTGGTCCCATTGGGAGAGAAGCTTCATCTTGTCCTGCTTAGGGAGAGGCCGTTGGGAAATGGGTCCCTGAAAGGGCAGGTCCATGGTCTGTGATATTTTTAAGGAGTCCAGACCTGGTCAAAGTTAGCCATGTCTGTATTTCACCCAACTGGGGGGAGCAATTGGGCTTCTGACCCAGGAAGGAGGTCCAAGACTTTCACTTCACATAATCCCTTGACCCAGAAACCTGAAACACTGAAACACAACTTTCATTCAAAGAAAAGATCTTCCTGATATCAGGAGAGAGATTTTGACAGGAAAGGCTACTTAGATTTGGCCTTTGTCTATTAAGAGGGTCTTCATCTGAAAATCCCTTGAATGGCATTCTTTATCCTGAGTCTTAGCTTCCTTCACTCCCCCTGGGCAAAAAAGAGTTGCACAATTTAACTAATATTAAATGTGGGTCTGTCTTTCAATGCCAGTTGGAGTCTCCTAATTGCAGCTCTTTGACACAAAGGACCTTTTCTTGGATAACTGGTGGGGCCTTAGGAATATCTCCTTCTGACACAGGACTCACACTCAGGTCCCATCGGTTGCAGCCAAAGATTTAATCTTTTTCAGGGACACGTTCGCATGATCTCACCTCAATCTCACTAGAGTTCTAGAATCTATGCAGAAAACTTTAGTCTTAATAAAGGAGAATATTTGTAGCTCAGGGTTGACATGAGGGGTCCTTGGTGCTCTCTGAGCTTGCTTGTTTTCTTGCAGACGTTTCATTATCCAAACTAGGTAACATTATCAGTGCTAGATGACCAGTATGGATGATGTTCCCCAGTTTGGGCAATAAAAAATCTGTCAAGCAAGCAAGCAAGCTCAGAGAGCGCCAAGGAGCCCTCACCCTTAATCTTATTTCAGCAGCATGGCAGCCATAAGAATTGCACAAATAAAAATACAAATCAAGAAAGAACATCTGCTTTAAAGTTGACAGCTAAAATTTATGAGGAATTTTTCCTTTATATCTTAACTGGGAGATTCTTTTGAACAAGTGTCAAAGGGGAGCAGCTTTGCAAGTCTTTATGTAGTCCAGAAGAAACCTTTCCAGATCCTACTGGTCAGAAGTTTCCGTCTTAATCACATTTTATTCTACTTAAATAAATCTAATAAAATAACAATTTAATAAATCTTTGACAAAAAAATTATTCAAAAATTTAATGAGTAGATCATCATAGCCATGGATGTATGAAAAGTAGAGGAATACCTTTTAATACAACCATTAGATTGTTTGTCACTTAATGCTTAATTCTTTTCTCAATTCCCTCCCTCCAGACTTTATTAAGTAGAAAAGGACTTTGTTGCAATGTGTTATGCCAGAAGCAAAAGGGAGGAACTAAGGAAAAAATCTGCCAGGGTCCCATCTCCTACACCTGATTGGAAGGAGTCAGAGATTTCATGTTCACCTAACTGAAGCCCAGAATCTACTTGTCTAATGTCCATTTCTCCTCTCTTTTTCCATGGATGGTGAGTCCTAACCTATTTTCTTTGGCATTCCATTTTTTTCTGCTCAGTCTCTGCCACAGTCCAAATGTGTGGAAAATTGTCATCCTGGATTTGTCAAACGGGTGCGAGAAGGAGAGCCAGTTTGCTGCTATGACTGCGTTCCTTGTCCGGAGGGGACCATCTCCACTCGGGACGGTGGGTGACACCAGAGGAAAGGTCAGGATTTGTGGAACTGGATTTATCCACAGCATTTTGATGAAAGTGCAAATTAAAACATGCATTGAAGCTCAACTCTTTTTTGTTTATTCAAAATGAACTAGAAATCCTCCAATTTCAGATACTGTAGCTACATAGGTATTAGAAAATTATATTATCAGTTTTTTTCTTGTGGAATGGTTAAGCAACACAACTTGGAAAATGTTCCTGGAACATTTCTCCCAAAAAAGGTATTTTTTGAAATGTAAAAAAACAGAATATTAAAGAAATACTGGTTTTTGACTTTCTCAGATACAGAAAAGTGCACCAAGTGTCCGGATGATAAATATCCAAATATGGACAGAGTCCGATGTATCCCCAAAGTGATAACCTTCCTCTCTTTTGAAGAACATCTGGGCATCATCCTGGTCTCTTTTGCTCTACTCTTGTTCCTAACCACAGGCCTTGTCTTAATCATCTTCATTAAAAACCTAGAAACTCCCCTTGTCAAAGCCAACAACCGGGACCTCTCCTACATCCTCCTGGTCTCCCTCCTGCTTTGCTTCTTGTCTCCTTGTCTCTTCATTGGCCATCCAAGGAAAGTCACCTGCCTTGTCAGACAGACAGTTTTCAGCATCATCTTCTCAGTTGCCATTTCTTCCCTCTTGGCTAAAACCATCACGGTGGTGCTGGCTTTCCTGGCCACAAAACCAGGAAACCGAGTGAAGAGATGGTTGGGGAAGAGCTTGGCCAACTCCATCATCCTTTCTTGTTCTACAGTCCAAATGATCATCTGCTTCATCTGGCTGGGAGTTTCTCCCCCATTCCCTGACTCTGACCTCCACTCCCAGCCTGGAGAGATCATCCTGCAATGCAACGAAGGGGCTGTTGTCATGTTCTACGTCACCCTCAGCTACATGGGCTTCCTGGCTGCCATCTGCTTCATGGTGGCTTTCCTGGCCAGGAATCTGCCTGGGGCCTTCAATGAAGCCAAGCTGATCACTTTCAGCATGCTGGTCTTCTGCAGTGTCTGGGTGACTTTTGTGCCCACCTACCTGAGCACCAAAGGGAAATACATGGTGGCTGTTCAGGTCTTCTCCATTCTGGCCTCCAGTGCTGGTCTGCTGGTCTGCATCTTCATCCCCAAGTGCCACATTATCCTTCTGAGGCCACACCTGAACACAAAGGAACATCTTACAGCTAGATAGTATTCAGGAGTTAAAGAAAATCATATCTATGTGTTTCAAAATGGGAACATGTTAAACAACTGGAAGTCTTGTAGCTCCCTTTCCTTTCAGCTCAATAAATCTTGCTAAAGAGAACTCTGTGAAAGTCATTCAGAGGAATTTGCTACTGAATGTGACACCTTATAAAAAATAATGTGTGCACTTCTTCCTACTGACAGCAGCTAAAAGTGTCTGTGTGAGAGAGAGCGAGTAGGAAAAGAGGTCAGGAAGAAGTTGTGGGAACCAAGCACCAACCGGGTTGCCGGATCTTCTCCAGGAAATGCCGGAATGATGTGAAATGCCATGTTTGACCGGCTTTCAGCTGGGGAGGGAAATCTCCATCCTTCTTATAGAGTTCTTTCTTGATTTTCTGATAAAACCTCCTTTGCAGAAAGTGTTGAGCAGAACAGCTGTCTGGGATTTCAACTTGGAATTGTTTTTATTTTGGTGTGTACCTTTAAGAAATTTCCTCTGTATTTTTTTTCCTTTTCATCAACCAGAGAAATAAAATAGCAGTTTTCAGGCCCTTTAATTTCCCACTCTACAATTTGTACGTAAAGCATTTCTCAGCTCCTCTTCCAAGCTTGTCTTGTCTGTGAAAGGTTGGACAAGATGAGACTTTCCCCAGGAGGAGACTGAAGGGATCCTGTCTGAAGGCAGCCGCATCATTGACTGAGTAGTCTGGACTGAAGCAGGAGCGTTCAATGCTGTGTTTTCATCCAGGCCCAAGAAGGAGGTGCATAAGGGTGGGAAAATCTAGGTTTGCAGGAAGAGGCACCCAGGGAAGCTATTCTGTTTTCCAGCCACACAGATTGCTGATGAATCGATAATCAATCTGAGGTTTCAGAATAGCTTCTAATTGCTGATCAAATCCCTTTGCAAACTCCGTTTTAAGCAGGTAAAAAAGCTTTGATGGATCAGACCAAGGTCAGTCTAAGATTCTCAGTGACCACACAGAGATGCCTCTGGTTTGCCCACAAGCAGAAGGCAGAGACTTATGGCTTTGCCCAACATGGTACGAGTGTTTCCGCACAATTTCACATTCCTCCATGACACCACACAATATTGGACACTCAGCAATCTCACTGTCTAGAAATCCCTAATTCTGGTATCCCACATTAATCTGAGAATTTATTTCCAAGTTTCACACCCCAATCAAAAAGGACTAAGGCGGGACTGGAACTCAAGAGCCTCCTAGTGATTGTCCCAAAGTCACTCAGGAGGTTTTCATGCCTGAGGATTAGAACTCAGAGCCAGCTGACTTTCATGCATAAGGCAGGACTAGAACTCAGTCCCCTGATGACTGGCTCCAAGTCACTTGGCTCCAATCCCACCTTTATTTTGAAGGTGGGATTAAAACTCCAGTAATTGGCAGAAAGACCCTCAGCTGGCTTTGATTCCCTCCCGCATCCTCCCCAGGCACTCCTGCCCCCCCCAACACAAAAGGTTCCTTCTGTGCCTCCCGGCTCCCCACTCCCCTCACATGAACAGACAGCTGTCACTCAAGCCCCTGTCCCTCCCCACCTCTGGTGGCCAGGTCAGGCAGTGCAGCCCCCAGCCCTGGCAGGTGGGCCACCCCAGCCCCCTTTTCCCTCCCACCACCTCCTCCCCGCAGAAGCCTCCTTGGGGCCAGCCAGGAGTCTCTCCAGGAGCCGGTGGGAGCACAGTGGGATGAGAGTTAGGGGCGGTCAGAGGGGCTCCCTACCAGCAGTGCTGCGGGGATGGAGGGTGGGTGCTCCCTTCACCTCTTCCCCCTGGGCCGCGCAGGGGCTCCTCCATCTCCAGAGGCTGTGGCACCTCCTGCCAGGAGAGCAGCCAGAGGAACCACGGGGGTGTGAGTGTGGTACATGGGTCCGAGAGTGGGAGGAGCCCTGGAGGGGTGGTGGTGCAGGGGAGGGGGCTCCCTCCTTCCCCCGGAGAAAAGCCAGATGTCGTGGTTCCAACAGACAGGTATGAATAAAGCAGAACTCCAAGGCTTGAAAATTCCTCAAAGAACATGTTTATTAGTTACAAAGTATCAGCATGGTCAAGAGTGAATCCAAGTGTGGATACACACGTAACAATTCCCCAATACAAATTTAGAAATCCCACCCATAAAGCTATGCAAGCAACTATGTTCCCCAATGCAGTCATTAGGCGGGCTTTTTCCACAATGAACCAGCTTGCCGGCTCGGGAACATCCGACGACCTTGGTTCCCATGGGACAAAAGATGATTATGACTAGCGAAGCCCCTGGGAAACCCCCTGCCCCATCCGTTCCATGTGGCAATGCAGAATGAGCAGGAAAATGGCTGTAGCCATGCTCAGATGCAGGGTTGACACCGGGCGCTCCACATTTGGCCCCCGCCCTTCTCCAGCTCCCAGCGCCTCCTTTTGCTTTGCTCGGCTGGGCAGTCCCAAAATTTACCCACCAGGAGATCCCCCGCTGGTCTCACTGGAGCGCTGCCTGACCCTTCCCACAGGGGGCGCCCTTCCTCCTCAGGAGCCCCAGGGATCCACCATCCCTCCGCAGCCGCTCTGCCCCCGCCAGAGGACCTCGCAGCCCCGGAGATGCTTCAACGCCCTTCGGACTTCGGCCAAGCCCTCTGCGGACCCAGCCGGGCTGAGCTGGAGGGCCCGAAGGAAGCTGGGAATCTGCAGACGATCCCCCCGTGATGGCCATTCCAGCAGCTCTGTTGTCCTAGGAGAGGCTTGCTCTGCCCCATGTCCAACTTCTCAGACTGGCCCTCCTGTAGGGTCTGTCGCAGCTGATCAGGGAGGAAAACTGCATGTAAGGCAAAAGCAGGAGAGAGAGCGAGAGAGAGAGAGAGAGAGAGAGAGACAGACAGAGACTTCTCAAGAGGGCGGCATTTTCACTGGTTTGATCTCTGAAGTTTTGTGTAGATCTGGCTGATTCCTCTTCAGTTATTTGCAGTTACAAAATCATCCAAAGAGAAGGAAAGCGGAAGGGATTTCTTTCCTTTCCCCTTCCTCTTTTCGGGTAGCTGACACAGACTGAATGCAAATTCCTCCTTCCCTGGGATCACCTGGATTTTGTGGTGGAACAGGAGATCACACGGAAGCGACCCCTTCTCTTTATTGATTGATGAGAGTGGCCTGGACCCCCATCTTATGTGCCACATCCCTGGGTGGGTCGGTGCAAAGGAATAAAATATAAAACCCAACAAAATGACAGCAACCACAAAAAGTAAAACTCTATTGTGCCCAGGGAGCCATTCTCCCCCTCACATCCTTTGGACTGGAGTCTCAACCTGCCCTCTGGATTTTGGGGGGAAGAACCGGCCATTTGGGGTGTCCTTATCACCCAATAAGAGGATGCGAGGGAGTGCTGTGTTCCACAGAAATCCTCTTTCCCCTGGCAGGGGCAGCCGTGGGAAATGTGGGCCAACTTGGCTGTTATGTATTAAGCAATTCAAAGGGTCTGTTATAAAGAACGGTTAACTGATGCTTTTGTTTGAATCTTAGACTATCTGTCTGTATAAATTTAAGCCTTGTGTTTTAGGCGGGAATGAGTACTTTAAACTGATTGGCCGCCGCCTAGGGGCGGTCCGTGTAAATATGAGTCAAGCAGCTGCTAGAGTTGCTTCTGTGAGAACTAATAAAAAGCTGTTATTTCAACTCCGTGTCTTCAATGCCTCGCTGTTCCCCCTACACAACAGTGGCGATGAAGGTGGGATTATGCTGCTAGGAAGAAGAGAGCTAAGTCACTAAAGGGGTAAGACCAGGCATCAGCGCCCTGGTTGGAACAGCGTTCCCCCCTTCTGCCTGCCAGTACGCAAACGCTGGAGGTAGTACCTTCCTTGGGACCCGTCCCTGGGAAACTCACAGAAGCCCTAGCAGCATAAGGCATTGGAGACGCCATAACAGCCTAACCATGGCCAAAGTCAGCAAGCTTTCAGAGTTTGACATAACGCACCCCGAACGATGGAGTTCGTACGTCTCAAGAGTCGAAAACTACTTCAGAGCTAACCAGGTCAGAGAAGATAATTTAAAAGCTGCGACCTTGTTGTGCGTGTGTGGCCAAGCCACCTTTGATATAGCGGAGATCCTAGTCGCTCCTGCTACATGGGAGTCAGTCACCTTCGCTGACTTAAAACGAAGACTCAAGGAGCACTTCAAACCGAAACTGTCCATTATCGCATACAGACATGTGTTCGAGATGAGAGAGCAGCAGCCAGGTGAAACCATTGCTGAATTCATGGCCATCCTACACCAAGCGTCCCGGCTCTGCGAGTTTCCCGACCTAGAGGACAGGCTCCGGGACCGACTGGTATGTGGCCTGAGAAGCAGGGACTTACAAGAGAGACTGTTTGCTAAAGAGACCCTGACATTCCAGGATGCACTGAAAGAAGTGATGGCAGAAGAGGCCGCAGGTGGAGCCGTCAAGGCTGTACATCCCTCAAAGAATTTCCCCAGCCAGACGGCTGTGCATCATGAAGAGTCAGAGAGAACAGAAGACCCAGACGTTGACATTGAGATCGACCGGGTGCAGAAGATACCAGAAAGAAGGCAGCGGCCGCTTGACAAGGCAGCCTTCTTCCCTACCTGTCAGGGCTGCGGTGGATGACACCAGCACTCAGAATGCCTGTTCTGCGCAGCTGTGTGCCGAGCATGTGGCAAACAAGGCCACATCGCTACCGTCTGTAAAGGTCGCCAGAGGGAATCGCCACATGAAGACTTCCCCAGGAGAGGTAATGGGGCCCCGGGGCAGAATAGAGTGGGGTTTTGCTCTGGAAGAAGGAGCATCCTCCGAACTGGAGCCCATTGCCCCCTAAAAGAAAAGCTTAGACTAAAAGTCAAGCTGCAAGGAATTCCATGCACCATGGAACTGGACACTGGATCAGCTGTGTCTATAATCTCCTATAAGACTTTTAACTTCATCTGCAGAAATGGCGGAAAACGAGTCAGACTCAAGCCGTCAGACTTAGTTTTGACAGATTTTCAAAACTCCCGCATAGTGGTTAAAGGAGAAGCTACGATAAAAGTGACATTCAAAGAGTTTGAGGGTTCCCTCAGTGTCATGGTGGTGGAAGGCCAGTGAACAAGCCTGATTGGCTTAGACTGGTTTGATGCCCTGGGCATCCACGTGACTGGTATTAACAGAACCCAAACAACGGATTTGGCAGCTGTCTGCCAAGAGTTTGCGGACATATTCAGTCCCACTTTAGGGAAGTACAAAGGAACACCCATTGCTCTCCACCTTGATTCAACCATAGCCCCAGTCAGAGTAAAGCCTCGTAGAGTGCCTTTTGCCCTTAAGCCCAAGACTGATGCAGAGTTAGATAAGCTCGTTCAACAGGGAGTCTTGCAACCATTGACAGCTGTGTGTGGGAAACCCCCATAGTTATACCGGTCAAGCATCTGCACGGATTATAAGTGCACTATTAATAAGGTACTGCAGCAGCATGCATATCTGGTACCTATAGTTAGCCACATTCTGGCATCCTTACAAGGAGGTCGCTTATTTGCAAAGCTGGACCTGGCACAGGCTTATCATCAGTTGCCTGTAGATGACACCTCTGCTGAGGCTCAAACAATAGTTTCCCATAGAGGGGCATTCATGGTTTGTCGCCTGCAGTTTGGAGTCAGTGTAGCCCCAGGGCTCTTTCAGAGTGTGATGGAACGCACGTTAAAAAACATTCCAGGGGTGTGTCCTTATTTCAATGACGTTTTAATTGCTGGGGAGTCAGCAGAGATACTTGCTGAACGCTTAAGGGCTGTCCTTCAGCACTTCCGCGAAGTGGGGCTGAAGCTAAAAAGGGAAAAATGTCAAATAGGAGTCAACTCCACAGAATTCCTGGGTTTCCGGATCGACGCTGCCGGAATACACCCAGCTGATTCAAAGCTCAAAGCTATTTTACAGGCTCCCAGACCAAAGTCAAAGGAGGAGCTGCAGGCATTTCTGGGGTTACTTAACTTTTATCATGCCTTTCTTCCTCACAAGGCTGCATTAGCAGAGCCTCTACACAGACTCTTAGATAAAAGGGCACCATGGCAGTGGACTAGCGCCCACGAAAATAGTTTTAAAGCAGTGAAATCACTGCTGTCGTCAGACTCTGTGTTAACTCATTTTAACAAAAAGCTGCCTATCAGTATTGCATGTGATGCATCATCATACAGGATAGGAGCAGTTCTGAGCCATATAATGGCAAATGGGCAGCAAGCACCCATAGCTTATTACTCAAGGACACTTTCCCCCGTGGAAAGAAATTACGCTCAAATTGATAAGGAGGCTTTAGCCATAGTCGCAGGAATAAAGAAATTCCACAATTTCCCTTACGGTCACCCATTTACGGTCTTTACAGACCACAAGCCTCTTCTAGGTCTGTTTACTGCAGACAAGCAAACCCCTCAGATCCTGTCTCCAAGGATGCTGAGGTGGTCAATCTTTATGGCAGCCTACAATTACAGACTAGTCCATAAGCCTGGCAAGGAAATGGGTCACGCTGACACACTCAGCAGGCTGCCCCTGCCTAATTTAGAACCAGACCCTGCACCTGCTGCATGCATCCTGTCAACTCAAGATTTGCCAGAATCTCCCCTTCACGCAGGGGATGTGGCTGCTGAGACAGCCACCGACAAAACACTCAGCCGTGTTTTGAACTGGGTGCTGAGGGGGTGGCCAGGAACCAGTCCTGGGACAGAATTTCAGAGCTTTATTAGAAGACAAGATGAGCTGTCTGCATACAAAGGATGTATTCTGTGGGGGAGTAGGGTTATAGTCCCACACACATTAAGGGAAAGAGTCTTAGAATCTCTGCATGAGGGACATCCTGGAATAGTCAGGATGAAGGCACTTGCGAGAAGCTACCTGTGGTGGCCAGGGTTGGATAGGGATATTGAGCCTCAAGTTAAAGGATGCCAGGTTTGCCAACAGTCCAGACCTGAAATGCCTCAAGCCTCAGTTTATCGCTGGGAGACTACGCAAACTCCCTGGTCTAGGATTCACATAGACTATGCAGGATCCTTCCAAGGACAGGTGTTCCTCATTGTAGTGGACAGTCACTCAAAGTGGCTGGAGGTAGCACCTGTCCCTTCTATGACTACTGCCAGGACCATCCAGGAACTGCGCAGAATCTTCTCCACACATGGCTTACCTGATGTAATCGTATCAGATAATGGGGCACAATTTACTGCTGCTGAATTTCAGTCATTTCTAAGGTCTAATATGATTAGACACACCACCTCTGTCCCATTTCACCTGGCCTCTAACGGTCAAGTGGAAAGGATGGTCAGGACGACCAAGGAAGCAATCAAAAGAATAACAAAGGGCGATTGGCATGACAGGTTGGCAGACTTTTTGCTCTGCCAACACACAACTCCATGCACTTCAACAGGTCGTAGCCCAGCGGAACTGAAATGGGGACGTCGGCTGACTACGAATCTGGACCGTCTCCATCCAGACAGAATTGCAACAGAGACAGTGCAGCCCAAGCCCCCGAGGAATTTGCAAGTCGGCGACCGAGTCTGGGCAAGGAACTACAGACAAGGGGCACTGTGGGTGGTAGCTGTGGTTTGCAAGGTGTCAGGACCACTGTCATATAAAGTGATCCTGGAAGACAGGCGCCACCACACTGATCAACTGTGCCGGCGGCAGGCTAATCTAACCCTTGCCGCCGACCAAGAGGAGAGCCAAGGGCTGCCTGACAGCGCGGCGTGTCTGAGTTTCCGGAGTCCTGCGTGACTCAAAGAGACATGCTGGATGACTCAGTTGTGGTTGAGTCACTCCAGACCGAAGGAACAGTGCCCGCAGATCAGAACTTGCTGGAGGACTTATTTCCCAGCCTTTCTGGGACTGCTCCACTCACTGACATGTGTACTGGTCTACCCGGCCAGACCAACTGAAAGGGGACTGGTCTACCCGGCCAGAGAAGTCAGACAGAGACTGGTTTACCCGACCCGAGCAGTCAAATAGACTCTGGTCTACCCAGTGCTAGCGGGTCGTGGAGTCCAGGTGTACCCAGCCAGCTGAGGGTAGACCGGGAACCTCCCACAGAAATGCGGCGATCAGAACGTTCGCGGAAGCTGCCTGCCTATCTCAAAGACTATGTACATTTTATGGATATGTAATTGATTTAGGGGGAAGGGGTATTATGTATTAAGTCACATTCACAATGTCTGTTATAAAAAACAGTTATCTAATTGTTAAGTTTGAATCATAGACTGTCTGTATATACTTTAAGCCTTTGTTTTAGGTGGGAATGAATACTTTAAAATCATTGGCTGCCGCCTAGTGGCGGTCTGTATAAATATGAGTCAAGCAGCTGCTAGAGCTGCTTCTGTGAGAACTGAATAAAGAGCTGTTATTTCAACTCCGCGTCTTCAATGTCTCGCTGTTCCCACTACACAACAAGGAAGTTGCAGCATGTGCATTAAAAAAATCCCTTTCCTGATACCAACATATGGATCCATGAAGGTCCTGCAGTTAATGTGACACAAGCAGTGGAAGCTCGATCCTTAAGATGCTTTTGAGGTTCTCCTTGCAGGCTTTTCCATCTTTCTTTCTGCCCTGGACCTTCCCCTCATCCACTCAGAGTTCCCACTGAAACAATCTAAATGGACATGTTGGGTTGCAACTGGAGCAACGTGGGAACCTCCTCCGTTGCCAGAACATCCAGTGTGTGCAGTTGCTCCCGGGTGGCCTCCATTCTCGCCAATGTCCAAGGAGGTTAATAGCCTCTAACCCTTGTAAGGTTTTTAGCTCAGAATCCCAATAAATCCAATAAGACTCTGAACAAGGCAACTGAAAAGAACACAGGTTTATTCTTTTGATCAAAGGAATGGGCTGGGTGTCGCAGTCTCTTGTCACACGCACACACTGCTATGAGACAGAGGAGAGTGAGAACAACCTAATCAGAAAAATTCTGCTTTTTATAACTAATACACATTACAAAGTTCCTGAGCAACTAAAAAGTTCCTTTGAATTTCCTTATCTATTCTAGCTCACTTACATTGCTGTATCTCTAAGCCTGAATGCACAATAGCTCAATAGCCGGCAATTGGCCCAGAAACCTAACTTGTTACTTCTAGGCAGCTACGGTAGAGAAGCGAAAGAAAAGCTCTTGCATTTACCATCCAAGGAGAAAAAGGGGGTGGAAAAAGAAGGAAGTGTTGCAGATTCTTAGCTAGGCTTTCTCTATCTCTTGGAACAACACAGTTTAAAGTAACAGAAACGTTTTCTTTGGTCAGCACAATTCAGAATACAATGGAGCACATACAGAAAGCAAGCAGGAATAAATGAACAATAGCTGGACTATGTTACACATGAAAGATGGATTATACACGTTTTCAAAATAATTTTGTTTCGCCATCCTAATTTTCTGTGCCATTTCTTTTTGTGTTGTCAGATTAATCTTGTGTTTTATAATATTCCATTTTTCTTTTATCTTTTTGTTTTGTGGATCCTTCTGTAGGTCACTTTCTGTTTCTTTAAGTTCTTCTTGCAGTTTTTCTTGTTGAAGTCTCCTATCTTTATTTTTCTTAGAGTTGTATGCAATTGTCAATCCCCGAATGTAGGCTTTTGTAGTATCCCACAAATTTTGTGTTGATGTCTCTTTCTTTTTATTTACCTGAAAAAATAATGTCAATTCCTTTTCTAGCATCTGTATATATTGTTTGTCTTTACATAGTCTTTGATTCATTGACCATCTTTTTCTCTGTTTCTGGCCTTTCCATTTTATTGTTATTGGGTTGTGATCCGCCCAGTCATTAAGTCCTATTTCAATTTCCTCTATCCCGTTCTGTACTTCTGTTGTTACCCAGGCCATATCGATCCTAGACCAGGATTGATGCGGATACGAATAAAATGTGTATTGTCTGTCTGATCTGTGTGTCTCTCTCCATATATCCCGAAGGTTGAGTTCTGTTACCATGTTAAAGAACGATTTTGGTAATATATTTTTCTTCTTTTTGCTCTTTTTACTACTCTTATAGTCTTTCTTAACATCAACTATTGCATTTAGATCCCCAATCATACAAATACTTTCATAATCCAGATCCACTAGTTTCTTATGTACCTTTTTAAAAAATTCATGTTGGTTATTATTTGGTGCATATACTGCCGTTAATAAAGTTTGTTTTGCTCTAATTCTATTTCCAACATTAAAATTCTCCCCTCTTCATCCGAATATATTAATTTTGATTTTATTTTTTCTTTGACATATATAGCAATTCCTCCTTTCTTGTTTTGTGCTAGTGTTGTGTATAGTGTTCCTAATTTTACATTCTCTAGTAGTTTTCTATAATCCTTTTTTATATGAACTTCCTGAAGACATATCACGTCTGCATCCAATTTCCTTAATTTATTAAACGTTTGTACTCTTTTTCTTGGTATGTTTAAACCATTAATGTTTACAGAAAAGAGCTTAATTGCCTCTCCCGTTTTTTACTTGATCTAGTTTTTTTGTACTTCTTGTCTCTATTACCCTTCCTTTTGCTCCTTCTCTTTCTAATCTTTCTCTTTCTTGTATCTTTTGGGTTTCTCTTTCTCGTTCAAATTCTTCTAATAGGTCTTCCTCCTGTCTTTTACTCTCTGGCTCTTCCTACTTTCTTGTTCTTCTCCCTGCGCAAAGTGACATTCATAAAAATCCTGCGCTTTCTCGAGTGTGTCTATCTTATATTTTTTTTCTTGCCATGTTACAAATATGCCTTCAGGTACTAACCATCGAAACATAACTTTGTATTTAGTTAATTGGGTTGTTAGAAATTGGTATTCTCGTCTCTGATTTCGTATTCTACGTGGTATTTGCTTTAATACAATTATTTCTTTACCCTTATATACTATCTGTTCGTCTCTTGTTTTTTTATATATTTCATCCCTTATTGATCTTCTAGTAAACCTTATATGCACCTCTCTCGCCAATCTGTGCCTTCGTGCATAATTTGTATATACTCGATATATTTCATCTATGTCTCTTCTTGTTTCCTGTTTGTCCTTTCCTAATATCTCAGCCAATATCTCCGCCATCTTCTCTCCCAAATCTTCTTCTTTTTCCTCTACGATATTTTGAAATCTTAGGAAGAACGAAGCTTTTTCCAATTCCAAGAAGGCAACAGATTCAGTCAACTCTCTGTTTACTTGTTTGGATATCTGATCCATCTTTTCTATTTTGCCATCAACTTGATCTATTTTTGTTTCAACTTTTTGAATTCTTTGTTCGTTCTTCATCATTGTTTGTTGTATACTCTCTATCTTGTCATTCATGTTTTTAATTTCATTTTTGATTTCTTTGTGATGAATTTTTGTTTCTTCATGATTATTTGCTATTGCCTCTTGGGTCTTCGTCATTGTTTCCTGCATCATTTGTAGCATTATCTGTATACTCTGTGGGTTCATCGCCAATTCTACTTTTTCTTTTTCTTTCCCCAACATGGTTCCTATCGTTCTTTGACCTATAGGAGAGGCCATTATAGGTGTGGGATTTATAGCTGTTTTTTTACTTATTTTAGTTGTTGCTGTGGTACTTGTCATTTTTATTACTTGGATAATATTTTTCCACACTTGCATATATCAATTTTATATAACGTTATTCTTAGGGTTAACCTTAAAAATAAGATTACAAATAGAGTTATACCTTTTCTTATCCCACTATTATATAATATAATTTATAATACTCTTAACACCTCTTATATATATTTCTATAATACTACACACAATGCAAAGATGGATTATACATAAAAGGCTATATTTTGAAATATTATACTTTGCTTGATCTCTACAAAGGGGATTGACTTCTGCTGTCCTTCAACATAGCCCAGAGACTGCTGGGGCTTCTATGCCAGGCTGAGCCAATTTTTGGACCAGAGGCAGACTGTAGAAGACCTCCGTGATCTGATGCTCAAAGTTCTCCGGAGGGAGAAAGACACCCAGTCACTGTGCTCAGCAAAGGAGAGAGAAAGAACAATTATTATCCCTGTTGTGTGGAGAGGAGCCCCTTTGCCCTGGGATGGGGGCCCCGAGGGGGTCCGGGAGGGAGGGGGCGTCCTCAGGATGGGCTCCTGGGCAGGGATGGAGGCAGGAGGGGCGTCTCTCCCTTCGGCCAGAGGCTGAGCAGAGGCCGGACCTTCTCCGGATCCCTCGGCTCCTCCGGCTGCCCGGCCTTCCCTGGAGCTTCTCTGCCTTCCTCGGGAGCCTCCTGGGAAGCCCCTCCGTCCTTCGCCAGAGACCCTCAATCCACACGGGCAGATTTAGGCCGCCTGTCAACGCTGCTAACGTTGGAGGTTCTTGCTTTGACAACAGATGAAAATGCAGCCATTTTCTCTATGCTTTTAGAATTAGTTGATGCTGGGAGGGCGAATAGGGATGAGGGTCCAGCTAGTCATAACAATAATAACTCAGCCGTGGGAACCCAAGGTCAGTGGGCCCAGAGCTGATAGAGTTTTGGCGGGCTGGAGAGCTGGGGAGAAAGCCCGCGCTTCAAGCTAATTGGGGAATGTGATTTATGACTGTTTATTGGAGGAGGGACATGTTTCTGGACATGTCCTGACAAGAAGGACCACAACCACAACAGAACAGATGGTGTTAGAAACGGGGAGAGGATTAATAAAGCCCTATGAATTATGGACCTGCTGCTTCTGGTTCTGATGCTGCTGGTGTCCCAGCCGGTCTCTGGGAAGCTTAGAACGAAATGCCCGCTGAGCTTGGAGCACCAGGATGAAAATAAACCACGGAGCTACTACAGGCCAGGAGACCATCTCATTGGTATAGTCACCACTGGAAATGAACTATCGAATATAATGTTGTCTTTCAACATGGCTCCTTTTGTTCCATCTCCATCGTAAGTCGTTCAAGGCGATGGACTTGCATTCCCCCCATTTTCTAATTCTCACACTCTCCTTCTTTTCACTTGCTTCTATATTACAGGACTTCTCTAATTTCCTGGATGATTTTGATTTCCTCTTTTTTTCTTATTTTGTAGAAGAGACTCAGATCCAGAGATGGGGTTAAAAAACCCCAAAGGCAATCCAGATTATTTTTCTCTCCCCGTTCACTCCTGAATTCATCACTTGAATTCATTTTGTTTAAAGTAGTGATTGAAACAGTTGTCATTGCCTCTGCTCAGCCCATTCCCCTATTTGTATAACTGATTATTGGTTTTGGATCAGTATTGGCTTAACATTCAGTAGGTTTGTGGAGACAAAAAGAAATAAATTCTTTAAAAAAATGTTGCTATTGATGATAATAACATGAACATTTTTTTACAGTAAGGCTTATGGTTTTTCATACACCGTACAATTAATTTTCACCATTCAACTGGTCAACAAGAATCTCCAGCTCCTGCACAATCTCACACTTGGCTACAACATCCATGACAACTATATGAGCCCTTTAAACACTTCAGATGCCTTGTTGGACATTCTCTCTACTGGAGAAGCCAATGTCCCCAACTACGGCGGTGGAAGGAAGGAGAACCTCCTGGCTCTATTTGATTCAACTAGCAGGGACATCTCCATCCAGAGGTCAACATTAGGAGACTTGTGCCCCGGAGCCAAGGCCAAAACTCTGTCAGAAGAAAAAGAGAAGGTCCCCCAGAAACTCTGCAATTTTAGATAGTGCAGGGGGTCTCCAGACCTGGCAACCTGTGGACTCCAATTCCCACGCTAGCTGGGAAATTCTGGGAGAAACTAGTCCAGGAAGAAAGAAAACCTAGAAAAGCAGGATAACAGAAGTTTACAAAGAGGAAGGAAAACAATGCCGTCTCTTCTCTGATATTCCCTGGAAAATGTCCTGGCAGAGCTCAAAAATCAGGATCAGATCGTGTTTTGCATACCGAAAATCCTAAATCCATTTCCCTTGGGAACCTGGAAGGCCGTGGCCCTTTGAAGAGAGAGAACCTTGAAACACATTGGCCAAGAATCTAATTCAGTCTAAAATGCCACGATGGGGGGAAAAATTGGTGTAACTCTCAATATACTTGCATTTGTTGACTTTCTCAGCTTGCAAAGTCCGTAACGTTTTTCTTTTATTGTGACATAATAACATTGTCTGGCTGGGGATATAGTCCTTCGCTCGCATTTAGTTTGGAGGACTAAAAAATGATGATGATGATGATGATGATCATGATTATCCTCATTATTAGAGTGGCTGAAATGGATGTTCTGCCATTTCTAAGGGTGAGGCGAAAGAGAACCGTGTTCTTTTCCCCCTTTGGAGAAATGCAGCGAGAGTTTGTCAGTCCCTGCACACAATGAATGACGATGCCGAGGGGCTTTCACACGTAGAAGGGCGGGTGGTCCTCGACTTACAGCCATTCGCTTAGTGACCATTTGAAGCCACAACAGCACTGAAAAAAAGAGTGGGAAAATGGCCGTTTTTCACACTTGTGACCATGGCAGCATCCCCAGGGGGTCACGTGTTCAAAATCTGGGCGTTTGGCAACTGACTCATATTTATGATGGTCGCAGTGTCCCGGGAGGTCCTGTGATCCCCCTTTAGGACCTTTTGACAAGCAAAGTCAATGGGGAAGCCAAGATTCACTTAACAACTGGGTTACTAATTTAACAGCTGCGGCGATTCCCTTAATAGCTGTGGCAAGAAAGATCAGGAAATGGGGCTCAAACTCACTTAACAACTTTCTTAGCTTTCTTCAACTGTGGTCGCAAGTTGTAGTGCTTCAAGGCTACTACCATCTTCCTATAATTGTATACTCCAGATACTTTGGATCAGAAAGCCCATCCTCTTTCAGTTACCTGGATCTTGATAGGCTGGCTGTGGGAGAGGACACCACAATAGAGAAACATATGATATAAAGAAGCCTAGTATATACTTTAAGCTCTTTTCACATAATCAACAACAAGAACATGCTTTAAAAATTTCATTTTCATTTCATTTGGTTCCCCCATATATGCCTATGGAGGTTGAACGGTGGGTTAACCAACATACCACATTACATTAGAACAGGGTTTGCCATCCTTGGCAACCTTCAGACCTGTGGCTGTGCCTGCCTTTTCTGGAATCGACAATGATCTCTTTGGCTTTTCCAGTGTTTAAAACTAGGCTGTTTTCCTTACACCAGTAATTGGCACAATTGGTCAATTTTAGGGAACATTCTGGGGGAGCAGATGACAAATAAAATGAACAGAGGAAAAAAAGATTATTCATAAACTCTTTGAAAACAACAGGTTGATTCCCAGAAAGAATGGGGGTCAAGGTTGAACTGCTTTTGAAACAGTTGAACACTTATTGCTATTCAGCTTGCCAAAGAACTGGGGGGAGGGGAGGGTGAGAAGGAAGGCAGACGACCCAAGAATAGAGCGGGTGAGCCAGGAACCCACCAAGGCCGCTACTGCAGGTGTCCGAAAAGAAGCGAACGGTTCTCAAAACAAAAGACTGAGGCATAATTGGACAGCACAATCACTATTGGAGGGGGTAGAGATGGGGAAGCTACTGTTTAAATATGTAGCACTGCATGGGAAACCCTCAGAGCTGGCTTCAATTCCTCAATGCCAAAATGGTGTACTTAATAAAGTTTCACTTTTGGGATTGCAAAGTTCCTGAGAGTCCTGCTTCTCTTGGCTTTGCTAGTCGCAGGGTTGAGAATGGGTTTATTAAGAAGATAGTTGTCAGGCTAATCTTCTCCCTGGTCATCCTGATGGAAAATAGCTCCAGATGTGCTAATTGTACTTGGTTGTAACAAAACGTTTTGCAAATCTGGAAGAACAAATCTCCCACCAAGTCTTTTTTTCAGCCTGAAAAGTGAGCGAGGATCCTTTCTGAGTTTCTTTCTCTGCCCTTTTATGCAGCCGCAGGATTCCCCCCTCTTGTCTGATCCTTCCCCGGGCAGCCTCTCTTCTCCTCATCCCAAACGTCATTCTTACCCTTCCTAAATAGATCGTGGAAACACTGGTGATATTACTTGGTTTCAGTAAAGTACTCACAAACAATTTTGTGATGTGATTAGAAACCTGAGGGGTGGATGGTATGATAACTAAGTGGATAAAAACTGTCTTCAAAATGATACTCAAATAATTTTTACTCTTTTTAAATCTTTCCTATGAAACCTGAAGGTTATGGATAACAATGTGCCATTGGTCATCAATTTTTCTATGTTGTCATTAATACAGTAGAGTTGATCAATCTCCATCATGCAAGATTTGATCTAAGATGTAGATCTTAGACTAAGCTAATTTGATGTGATTTAAAGAATATCAAGTTTTTCAGCGTACAAGCCTTATTTGAAACTTCATTTTAAAAGTTTGCTAAAATAACAAAGTTCCGCCTCTGGAAGGGGCGGCTGGGGAGGCGCTTTGGGGCCGTCCGCCCAGTCCAGACTCGGGGGGGAAAGTCCGTCAAGCAGCAGCGTCCATCCTTCCTCCCGATCCCTGGCAGGAGGGGGAGAGGAAGGCAGCCCAGGGAGGGCCACAGCCCCATTCCCTGCTTTCCCATCTGATGGGACACGCGGCCCTCCAAGTGCACACAAGCAGCTCGGGGGCCCCAGAGGGAACCCTTCAGGGGGGCGGAGGGGCTCCTGCTTGAGCCGGGGTCAGACTAGGTGACCTCTGGGGGAACCTCCAGCCGTGGGATCCTCTGGGACCCCCCCAAAAGAACCGGGAAGGCTGCTGGCCTGTGTCCCCCCTCTGCCCCCCCAACCTCCCCCTTTGGGGAACCTTCCCTGACTCCCGGCTGGAGAGGAGAGAAAATCTCCCTGCGGCTTTCCCCCTCCTTGAAATGGAGGGAGGAAGATTCCCCTCAGGAAAGAGACTCAGGCCACAAAATGGAGGACACTGTGGGGTCTTTGCCAGCTTTAGCTGTCCTCCTCGCTGCCTGGCGGGCCAGCTGGGACTGAAAGGCCAGACTGTAGACCGCTCCTTGCAGGCAGTGTGAGGAACAGCTAAAGCATGGAAAGAGGATTGAGGACCCTGAGTGCTGCCTAGGGAATTCTGGGAGTTGAAGTCCGGACATCTTCAAGCTGCTCAGGGTGGGAAACCCGCCCTAGGAGGCCCTGCACTGGGCAGTGGGACAGATGACCTCCGGGGTCTCTTCCGACTCCCTTTTCCCACTACTCTAACCACTTAGTTCTTGTGTCGCAATAACAATGTGGGATTTGTTGTCTAGTTGAAATAAAAATCACAAGCCAAAACTTCCAAGAGAAAACAATCCCTTCATAGGCCAGGCAGGCGGTTGAGGAGGGTTTTTCCAATCTCCTGTCCAGGCCAATCAAAGCCTCAGCTGGTGACGTCAGGGGCTCACCCTAACCCCATTGGCTGGAGCTCACCATGGCAACATCCAGCATCCTTGGTGGGGCTGGACAGTTGGAGTGGAAGGCCGGCTCTGTGGGCCTCGCCCCCTGTGAGGTCATAAATAATGCTGTGATGTCGCCCCTGAGGGCAGATATATAAGGCAAAGTATAGGAGAGAAAATCTGAGGCGAGTTGAGGAGAGGAGAGGAGAG